>APFE031476916.1:2366-51148 GCA_000404065.3 Pinus taeda
ATATTTGAAGATATTTTAGAAGAAGGTCCAAGTATGTAGTTTGTTTTTTTTTTTTTTTTATACATTTACAGATCCTTATGGCCCTAACATGTATTTATTTTGACAATTACTTCGTTTGGTGAAACTCTCCAAAATTTAGTTTTTGTACATGATGATATTGAATGTATTTTTTTAAACATTTACATATTTCATGCACATTATGTTTTTTTTGAAACTTATATCACGCATATTATTCTTTAATTGGATTTGCATTGAAGTGACTTAAATGGAAAACAAGGTATGTGTGTTTCAATTTCTGTTAAGTTAATTTTAATTGTCTAATTTAGTTTCCTACATTCACTATTTTAATGTGAAAGCAATTATGAATATGATTTGCAGAAGTTAAAAAAAAAACTTGTAAAAGTAAATATTTAAAGTCATACGAAGGACACTTTAAAAATAAAACTGTCATTAAATTTTTTCCTGATGGGTAGGGTGACCCGTCAAACTTAACCCCTAGGGGGGAGATTAGACTCCATTATGTCCTTTTGTGATCGAGATCTCTACCATTACCAGATTTGGACTTGGTACTTGTTGTAGTTGGAACAAGTTATGGTGAAACACTTACATCGACTCTCATGTTCATGGAATGGGGATCTCTTTAATTTCGATGTTGACTCTTGCTTCTCCTTGGGGTGTCTAGAAGGCTCTATATGCTTGTAGATCAACTTCCATGTTGTTTCCCCTTAAGATATGATATAATGTGTCCCCTTCCAAGTGTGTTACATGAGCACAAATGCGAGTTAGAATTTGCACTAACTTAGCATCGTTGGGACTTATGCCTTTGACTAACTGATTTATGAGCAAAGTAGAGTCACCCAAAATTATGGGGTGTTCTATTTGAAGCTCATGAAGGATCATGACACCCAAGAGAAGGGCGTAGGCCTCTGCTCAATTATTGGATTCATTTCCCAGGCCCCATTCAAATGTAATTCCTTCTCCTCCGGGAGTGATGATGACCCCTCTGCTTCGGCCTTCCCTAGATTGTTTTTGGAGGCTCCATCATAAAAAAGAAAAGATCTACTCTACTCTTTTATCTATTCCAGGAAGTCTTGTTCTTTCATCCTTATTTTCCAATTTTGCAGTGCAGGTGATTTATTTGGAGGATTGTGGACAACTTGATCAGTTTTTGTGAGAAAAAAATGTAACTGTTGTGACTCTACTTCCTATAAAATTTGAGGATCCGACTTGTTATTCCCTCTTGATAGAATAAATTTAGTTGTTAAGCCCCAGACTTTGGTCATGATTCTTCCTTTCTTTGGCTTTTGTTTATTCAAATGTATTCTTATTCCTTTCTAACTAGATTTGCCAACAAAGAAATACTAAGACTAATCCACAAGCACATGATCAAGGTTTTATTTTTGAGGGGATAGGTTACAACTTATGTTCGATTGAGTGAATAATTAAACAAGAGTTAGGTCAAAATTTAGTTGGACGGGAGGGGATGGAGCAGGGATTTCCAACGTACCTGAGAAAAGGGGCATAAGAGGAACAAGGGTTGAATTTTCTCTTCTTTCATGTAGGGGGGCATTTGGAAGGTCCCAAAATATTGCGCTTTATTAAATTTTCTATTGTCAAGATATTTCCCCTGAGAAGATTCCAAGTGAAGAACTTGATCTTGGGAAGGCTTTTAGATTTCCATATAGTTTTCTTGTATGGCTATATAGGATGTTGGGTTTGCACTTTTTGGAGTGTCTTGTATCCACTTTTGACTGTGTAGTATTTTCTTGATAAATTCCATTTGAAACCATCTTTCTGAGTTTTTTGAGTTGGGGCAACACCTTTTAAATTTTCAATAAGCAAACTCCAGAGATGGGATATTTCGACTGGATGAGGTAGAGGTTCCCAGGCCTTCTAGCTCATCCATTTTTCTCCTAAGAATATATTTTAACCAAATGATATTCACCTCTATCTACACACCAGTTTCTTATAAGCTAGAGATTGAGCAAGGTGGACAAAATTGGCTTGCCAATAATTCTTTATTCCCAAAAATCTATCTCGTTTCCATTCCCCGAGATTTTGGATGTGCAAGAATTTATGAGAGGCAGAGCCTTCTTACAAAGTTTATAAATTAGAGAGCAAGTTCAAAGAGGAATTATAGACTTGAGAAGTTGTTGTCAGGAGGTGTTAAGATATTTTCCTTAATAAAATATTTCCACCATGTTTGTCCTTTTGTGATTAATCTCTAGACGATTTTCACTCCCAAATTTAGGTTGATAAATTCAAGCTGCCTGATACCGAATACCCCTCTTTCATAGGGAGCTATAACCTTTTTCTAGTTGAGGAGATGAAAATTTTTCGTGTTTGACATTCCCCCCCACCATAAAAATTCCTTTAGAAGGATTTCAATTTGTTTAAAAATTCCATATGGAGATTGTAAGATCACATATTGATAGATGGGAAGAGTTGATAATATAGATTTTATAAGGATGGTGCAACTTGCAAGATTTAGCCATTGCGTCCCCCAATATTACAATTTATTTCTCATTATATCTACCCATATCTCAGTCTTTGCAGCTTGCTTAAATATTAGAATTCCTAGATACTTGAAATGAGTCCAACCTAGTTTGTAAGAAATTTTAAAAATTTGAGAAATTTTCCTGAGGATTCCGGCGGTGTGTTCCATCCATATATATTAATCTTGATTTTTTTTAGTAATCCTCCTGATTATTAGAGGAAGAGATCAATATTTGTATTGATTCTTCTTGCCACTGTTGTTGAAGCTCCTCCTATTAGATGTGTATTGTCTACAAATTGTGAGATTTAAACTTTTTGTTCCTCTGCTGAAGTGGATTCCAATGATCAACCCTGTTTTCTTGTCTTGCTCAAGCTTTTTGCTAAGGGCATATGCCATAAGAACATATAGGAAGGGCCAGAGAGTGAACCCTTGCTTTATCCCCTTTGTGCTTTGGAATAATTGACCCAATCTTTTGTTTACTAAAGCTGCAATCCATGAATTGTTGTTGCAAGCTTTGATCAAATCAACAAATTCATTACCAAAGCCAAATATTTTTAAAATAGTAAGAAGGAAGGAATTCCTTACCCTGTCAAAGAAATTTTCCACATCAAGTTTAAGAAATAAGCCTTTTTCTTCTATAGAGAGAATTGAATGGATTTCTTCTTAGAATAGGAGGATGTTGTCCACTATTTGTCTTTGTTGGATAAAGCCACCTTGGTTTTCAAAGATCGGATGAGGGAGAAGGGCCTTGAGTCAATTTACTAGGATTTTGGTCAAGATTTGGTTTGGGGAATTGCATAATGATATTGGGCACAAGTAGTTGAAGAGAGAAGGTTTGGTTTCTTTGGGGATTAAAGCTAGAAAGGTTGAAGTGGTATTACCCCCAATTTTGAATTTCTATTGTGCCCAATAAATCATTTTGAGGAGGTATTTTTTGAGGAGATCTTAATAAGATCTATGGAAGGAGATGGTAAAGTCGTTTGGTATTGGTGTTTTTCCAGGATGCAAGATCTAGACAACTCATTGCATTTCTTCTTCATTAACTGGCTTGGTTAAAATGGTATTTTTCTCTGTCGTTACTTTTTTGGAATCAAACTCAGAATTTCCTCATAATCAACTAGTTCCGGGTCTACTATCAGAAGCCTTCTGAAGTGTTGATAAGCTTCATGTTTGACCGCCTCTTCCTCTTCAACTAATATATTCGCTTCCTTGTAGATAGATTTGACATTGTTTTTATTTGAATCTTTTATCGGAGAATCCACAGTAAGATGATTTTTACACCAACGTTTCGAATCCCAAATGGGATCCATCATCAGGGCAAAGAGAAAGATGATAAAGATGATAAAAGGAGAGCCAGAAGGAGGATATAAATATTCAATAGGGCAAGAATGATGAAGGAGCAGCACAGGTCGGCTAGGAAGGTTAATAAATAAAAACCTAATTTTAATTAATTTTTTAATTTTAATTTATTATTTAATTTAATTTTTAATTTATTTTTATTATTTTTATATTTTTATTTTTATAGGTATCATTTACATTAAGAACTGAAAAAAACATAATCTTTTTAATTAACCTAACAATTATATTAATATCTAAAAACTTAATATATAAATATTTTGATATTAAAATCATAAACCTAATAACTATCTAACATTCATATTCCTATAACCTAATACTTTTAAGGTTAAATCTAAATACAAACAAAAGTTATCAAACCTGAAATTAAATTATTAAAACCATAAAACTTAATATATATAGTAGAATAAATCATACTAATAGAAAATTAATATTTATATTAAGTTAATTAAATTAAATTAAATTAAATTAAAATATAAATTATAATTCTTATAAAATTGTCAAAACACGATAACCATTTACTATTTTTAACTTAAGGACTAACTAACTAAGAAAATAAAACTAAAACTATATATAAAGCTTCAAACTTCATACTATATAACCTAAAACCTAGATATTATTACGAGAATGATTCAAATTATTCATAAAAACCATAAAACCTTAAAATATATAATAGTATTAATCATAAAGTTAGTAAATTAATATTTCTACAACTTGATATATATAATATAATAGAATAATATATAATATATATAATATATAATAATATTAATACCTAGAAACTATTATTATACCTATCATGGAATTAATAATAGAATGAGATAATTAATATTAATAAGACAAATGTAAATTTTAGAATTAAAATATAATATAAATTAATATTATTCTAAATATTCATATCTAAGAAACATTACAATTTTTATAACCTAAGGACTATAAACTATATTAATAAAACTAAACCTATATATAAAACTTAATACTATATAACCTAAAGACTAAATTAATATTAAAATTCCTAGAATAAGAATAAATAACTGAACACCTTAATCTAGATTTCTAAAAACTATATCATTATCTATATAATATATGATAATATAACCTAACAAATATCTAAATTATATAATAAAATAATTAAAAATTTTTAAACTATATTAGAACTTATATTAAAGACTAAGCTATATTAAAACTTTAGAAAAGGGAAATGAAAGGGTAAAGGGGATAGGGAGGGAGAAAACTAACTTGCTAGACCACTTACCTGGGGATGGGCTCACGCTTCTTGATCTCACTGATTAGGGGAAGCCAGCTTCCGCTGATCTCCACACCGTTGTCTCTGTTCAGATTATGAGGATGCTTCAAGATTTCAAGGGCTTCTCTGATTTTCCGCTTCTGATACTGGTCTTCCCTTCTTCGAGCCTTTGTTTGGTTATGAAAGAAAGCAATGTTCTTGTCTCTTGCTTGGATTCATGGGCTTCTCAACTTAATTCTCCAGGCCTCTTCCTCTTTTTTATTTATTTGATAGGTTTTCCAATATAGGTCATTTTCTTTCGCTTGGAGTTCTTTTGTCTTCTCCTCTTTTTCTTGTCTTTTTTGCACTTCTTTTAGCTCCCTTTGGAGAGCGCACTTTTCTTGGATTGGCTCTCTGTAGCTACTTTTTGCTCAAGTCTTGAGAGAAATCTTAGTCAAATTGAGTTTCAATTCCCAAATGAAGCTTGGTGATCCATCTATCCTTGTATCCAGTCTTGTTCAACCAAAAACATTACTTCCTTGTTTGTAGATGAGAAGGAATTATAGTGAAAGGGAGAGGACCGAAGTTTTCCCTCTTCTCCAAGGTCTTACAGGTTCATGGTCATATATTGTTGTTGATAATATCTTTGAAGACACAATAGCAGATCCAACTATGAGATCCATGTGGAATATGAACTGATCCAACCTTTCTTTGATATTATTTGGTCCAAGTCGTCTATTGTTCCAAGTGAAATTGTAGTTCCTTGGTTTGATATCCATAAAGTTGTGATCAATCATTATACTTTTTAGTTTGTATCTACTTGGATCAGGAAGGTAGAGACCTCTTATTTTTTCTTCATTTCCCATTACAAGATTGAAGTCACCTCCTCGTATGGTGGAGTGGACACCATCTGAGTCTAGCTTGAATACTAAAGAGTTCTAGCATTTCTCATTGTCTTTGTAGTGCACCAGTGCGTAAATATTATATACTGAGAATGTCTTTCCACTTTCTTTGTTTTTTAGAATATGTATTTGTCCAATGTTTCTCTTCATGGGTATTTTGGATATCCAAAATTGTATGTTTCCATACTGTGCATATTCCTCTTGATGCACCTCTTGCACTAATTACTATCCCTTTGAAATGTTTGCCAATGTTTTTTATTATAGATGCCATTTCTTCCTCACTTGAATTGGTCCCCTAGATTAATAGGGTTGTGGGTTTTTCTCTTCTAATTAAATATTTCACTGCACTTGTTTCTGGATCTTTCCCAAGGCCTCTATAGTTCCAAGAGACCAAATTCATTATTTACCTTAAGAGAGGGTGGCAGAGCCCTTAACTTTCCTTGCCTGGATCTGAGGTTATTTCAATGCTTTCCCATTCCCTAAAAATGAATCCTTAGGTAGTTGGATTCCCATTACCATGTCCATTTATTCTACTTTGCCACAAACCTCTTTGTTGGACTTTATTCTTGATTTCATTTGTAATGCTTCTAGGGGCACTATTATTTCCTTAGATTTTGTTATAGTCATAATTTTAGCAAAGGTGGGAGCTCGGGGGTTTATAGAGGTGATGGGGGGGTCAGAGAGAAGGGAGATGGGATCATCATGTGTCAATTCTTGAAATTTTAGAGGATACATTGTATTTAAAGAGGTATTAAGGATAGTTGATATCTTCAGAAGCCTTGATTTAGTGGCTAATGCATGGCTAGATTGAGGGGAGTTGTTCTTCTCAAGCCTTCGCATCTGCATGATCATATGTGGCGTGGAGATCTTCTGGATTTGAAGGAAGATTAGCCAAAATATGAAAGGTATTGGAGGAGCTAGGTATGGAGGCCCTTAAATGAGTTGAGTGATTGTCTTTGATGGTATTTGGAAGAGAAGAAGTCAAATGAGGGGTTGACGAAGTGATTCTAGGTAAGGGAGGCTCATATTGTTTTGGGGTTTTTTTGAGATTGTTGTTTTTGTGCCTGATTGTTACCCATTGTTCCTCTCAAGGGTCTTAAGGTTCAATTATAGATTGCTTTGAACATATATTGGAAAAATGGTTGTCTTCATAACATACCTTGCATTTAAAGCTTGGAAAAATAGTTATATTCATGACATACTTTGCATTTAAAGGGTAGTTGTTCATAGTCTAGTTGTTGTATGTGCAACTGGTTATTGACCTTGAGCTTCGCTACTTTAGAAAGTCCTCTGGATAAATAAACTTCCATGCAGATCCTTACACATGCATGCATGTTATCCTTTGGCTCACTCTGATCTATATATTTTCCTATTGCATTCCCTATGGTTCTTACTAAGTCATCTCCCCAACAGTGAAGAGGAAAGTGGGGGAGATGAACCTAGACTTACACTGTCTAGGAATTCCAAGTTTTGGATTAAAATCTAGAGTCCATCTGTTTAAATAAAGACCTCTCAAATCCATGAAGCATGGCATGTTCTTTAAGATTAAATCTTTTCTTCCTTGGATTCAAAATAGAAGGTGTAATATCCTCTTCCACATAAGTGGGTTGAGATTTTCCCTTTGATTTTTCGGGACCAATTTTGCTATATCCTATGCATCAATTTTGGATAGGGCCGAGATTCAGTAAATTTCCCTATCGAGCCTCACTCAACAAGGGAGAGAGATTCCTTGCGAGGAATGGAGGGGGGGAAATCAATCTCACAGATGACATCCAAATGTTTTACGAATTTGGAAATAGAGGGATGATTGCAGGGAGGGCCAAGCGAGGAGATGAGGGATAGGAAGGCTAAAAAAACATGATCAGGTAAAGGGGTAGTGGGACACCCCCCTCCCCCCCCCTGGAGAGGACTCTAGAGGGGTCATGGGAGCCAACTAGGAATGGGGATAGGGAAAAAAGGTGGCTGGATTAGGGAGCGAAGATGAGAACGAAGATCTAGAAGGCTTGTTGGTGCCTGTTTTAATCCATCTAAAGATTTTTTTAATTTTCTCAATTATTATACTTAGACATTTAAACCTTTAAACTATTTTCTTGATTTACAACTTTTCAATCCTCACCATTTCCAATTCATCTTAACACCTTAATATTATATGAGTAATTATTATGACCCTTACTAGTAATGCTTAATTGTCATTCATGGTGTTCAATGCACTCATCAATATCATTAAGAGAACTAGCTAGTTGAGAGATGATGGAAATGAGATTTTGGGGGTTAAGCAAAATCCCTTTTCCTTAACAAATCAATCTTGAGGCTTGTGGGTTATGGCCCACAAGCCTTATCAGAAGCGTTCACGAGGCCTTCAACCTTTAAACCATGGATTTACACTAGACCCAATTCCATATAACATTATAGGGGCTTTTATACCATATCGGGAGCTTAAATTAATGCTTTTAAGCCTTAAACCCCTCTGCCACACATTAATAGAATTACATAGGAATAAAGGGGAAAAACCCGCTCCGGCACACATAATCGGATTTCAAATCTTATAAGTCCGCGACTAGAACTGTCGGTGGGTCTACTCCTTTATGCCATTCTGCAGCGCTACTCCAAGCTCCGATTTCCGATCTCCTCTAGACTCTGACTACCCGATCGCTGATTAGTTTATCGCCGACATCGCCATCAGCGTATCGCTCATTGGCCATTCAACTCCATTGTCCCTTGACCTTCATTAAATGCGAATGCTGATCACACCTATACCGTCGATCAGAACTCTTGATCCAATGGTCTAGGATCCATCGGATTATCGCAGTCGCATTGTTCGATGGTTGGACTTCGATAACACCCTAAGGCCTCCGCCAATGCGATAAAGGATCTGGATCGTGGATTATTTAGATCCAACGGTTACTGTGTATTCTCACCATTTTGATGGGATTTTTGCGCTTTAAACATAGTTCTCTACCCACCTGCTTTCACACATGACATGCATTTATACAACGGTAATTTGATATCATAGGGTTGCCATCGATCCTATAGGAATCGATGATTGACTAAACCTGCACATGAACATTCAGACTATTCAAGAAATACAATACACAGGCATGATTCAACACTAAATGCACATTTTACTATTATATACAAAGTGATTACAAGCTAAGGCATTTTAGCCTTAGCACAGTTCTCCTCTCGACTACATTTCCACAGTTTGTTGGCACAATTTCTACCTATTCGCTCTCTATATCTCCTACTACTTTGAATACGCAGGTTCAACACATATATATATCACATTACTGGATCGGATCACAGAAGGATTCGATCAATCCTCTAACAAAAACCCTTAAAGCTCGATAATGCATGCATGCATATGACGCATGGAATATTACATTGATAAGTCTCCTAAAGACTTTATCCATTCCATCTTTAAATATGTTTTAAAACATATTTTCCCTATTTTGCTCCCCTAGTCCACGTATTCCTCTTCGCTCTGCTTTGGATTCCTTTGTTTGACTAAGGGTGTTGGATGCTCCTGCATTAGACTCCCGAGGCACAAAAATTTATGACCTCCTGGTCATATGCTTCTCCTTGTCCTTCACAATTCTACCCACTGCATTTATTTAGTGGAACTTCCTTCATGGTCTTCTGTGAGCTGCAACCAAACCTCTGCAACAACAAGTCCTCCCTGCTGCCAATTACCTCACCAAGCTCTCCTATGGACTTGGTCTTTTGGCAAGCTCTATGCTTCTCTCCTTGAACCTCTTGCTGAATAACAATTCTACCCAATACTTCTTTTTCTGGAATTGCCATCTCTAAGACAACTCTACCCACAATCACAACTGTGGAGCTGCCTCAACAACTTCTACCCAACCGCAGTTGAAAGTTGTTATCAACTTCTCTTGAGCACTCCTTGCTCTTAGGTTATTGCTACAATCTTCTCACCCTCTTCTGTCATTATCTGCACAACAGTAAGACCATAAACTCTCCAGCTTTATCAACTGTACCTCCTTCTCCTCTGCTTGCACTCCTTCTTCCTTCTCCTTGCAGGAAAACTTTCCCTACTCTGATACCACTTGATGGAAATGAGATTTTGGGGGTTACACAAAATCCCTTTTCCTTAACAAATCAATCTTTAGGCATGTGAGTTAAGGTCCACAAGCCTTATCAGAAGCGTTCATAAGGCCTTCAGCCTTTAAACCATGGATTTACACTAGACCTGAATCCATATAACATTATCGAGACTTTTATACCATATTAGGAGCTTAAATTAATGCTTTTAAGCCTTAAACCCATCGACCACACATTAATCAAATTACATAGGAATAATGGGGAAAAACTCACTCCAGCACACATAACTGGATTTCAAATATTATAAGCCCACGACTAGAACTATCAACGGGTCCGCTCCTTTGCGCCATTCCGCAGCACTGCTCCAAGCTCCGATCTCTGATCTCCTCCAGACTCTGACTACCCAATCGCTGATTAGTTTATCGACGATATCACCATCGACGTATCACTCATCGACCATTCAACTCCATCGTCCCTTGACCTCCGTCAAATGTGAATGCCGATCACACCTGGACCATCGATTGGAACTCTTGATCCGACGGTCTAGGATCCATCGGATTATCACAGTTGCACTATTTTGATGGTTGGACTTCGATAACACCCTAAGGCCTCCGCCAATGTGATAAAGGATCTGGACCGTGGATCATTCAGATCCAACAGTTACTGTGTATTCTCGCCATTTTGATGGAATTTCTGCGCTTTAAACATAGTTCTCTGCCCACCTGCATTCACAAGCGACATGCATATATACAACGATAATTTGATATCATAGGGTCGCCATCGATCCTACTGGAATCGATGATTGACCAAACCTGCACATGGAACATTTAGACTATTCAAGAAATATAATACACATGCACGATTCAACACTAAATGCCTATCTTAATATTATATACAGAGAAATTACAAGCTAAGGAATTTCAACCTTAGCACAAACCTCCTCTCGACTACATTTCCACAGTCTCTTGGCACAATTTCTACCTATTCGCTCTCTATATCTCCTACTACTTTGAACACACATGTTCAACACACTACACACACACACACACACACACACATATATATATATCACATTGTTGGATAGGATTACGGAAGGATCCGATCAATCCTCTAACAAAAGCCCTTAAATCTTGATAATGCATGCATGCATATGACACATGGCAGATTACATTTATAAGTCTCCTCGAGACTTTATCCATTCCATCTTTAAATCTATTTTAAAACATATTTTCCCTGTTTTGCTCCACTGGTCCATGTATTCCTCTTCGCTCTGCTTTGGATTCCTCCCTTTGACTAAGGGTGCTGGATGCTCCTGCATCAGACTCCTGAGGCACAAAAATTTATGACCTCCTAGTCATATGCTTCTCCTTGTCCTTCGCAATTCTACCCACTGGATTTCTTCAATGGAACTGGCTTCATGGTCTTCTGTGTGAGCTGCAACCAAACCTCTGCAACAACAAGTCCTTCCTGCTGCCACTTACCTCGCCCAACTCTCCTCTGGATTTGGTCTTTTGGCAAGCTCTATGGTTCTCCCCTCGAACCTCTTACTGACTAACAATTCTACCTAACACTTCTTTTGCTAGAATTGTTATCTCTAAGACAACTCTACCCACAATCACAACTGTGGAGCTGCCTCAACAACTTCTACCCAACCATAGTTGGAAGTTGTTCTCGGCTTCTCTTGAGCACTCCTTGCTCTTAGGCTATTGTTGCAATCTTCTCACCTTCTTCTGTCGTTATCTGCATGACAGTAAGACCATAAACTCTCCAACTTTATCAATTGTACCTCTTTCTCCTCTGCTTGCACTCCTTCTTCCTTCTCCTCGTAGGAAAACTTTCCTGCTCTGATACCACTTGATGGAAATGATATTTTGGGGGTTAAGCAAAATCTATTTTCCTTAACAAATCAATCTTGAGGCCTATGGGTTATGGCCCATAAGCCTTATCAGAAGCGTTCATAAGGTCTTCAACCTTTAAACCATGGATTTACACTAGACCCAAATCCATATAACATTATCGGGGCTTTTATACCATATTGGGAGCTTAAATTAATGATTTTAAGCCTTAAACCCCTCGACCACACATTAATCAAATTACACAGGAATAATGGGGAAAAACCCGCTCCGACACACATAACCAGATTTCAAATCTTATAAGCCCACGACTAGAACTGTCGGTAGGTCTGCTCCTTTGCGCCATTCCATAGCACCGCTCCAAGCTTCAATCTTCGATCTCCTCTAGACTCTGACTACCCGATTGCTTATTAGTTTATTGGCGATATTGCCATCAGCGAATCACTCATCAGCCATTCAACTCCGTCGTCCCTTGACCTTGGTCAAATGTGAATGCCGATCACACCCGGACCGTCGATTGGAACTCTTGATCCAATGATCTAGGATCCAACGAATTCTCGCAGTGGCACTATTCGATGGTTGGACTTCGATAACACCCTAAGGCCTCCACCGATGTGATAAAGGATCTGGACTGTGGATCATTCAGATCCAACGGTTACTGTGTATTCCTGCCATTTTGATGGAATTTATGCACTTTAAACACAGTTCTCTGCCCACCTGAATTCACACGCGACATGCATATATACAACAGTAATTTGATATCATAGGGTCGCTATCGATCCTACAGGAATCAATGATTGACCAAACCTGCACACAGAACATTCAGACTATTCAAGAAATACAATACACATGCATGATTCAACACTAAATGCGCATTTTACCATTATATATAGAACGATTACAAGCTAAGGCATTTCAGCCTTAGCACAATACTCCTCTCGACTACATTTCCACAGTCTATTGGCACAATTTCTACCTATTCGCTGTCTATATCTCCTACTACTTTGAACATGTAGGTTCAACACATATATATCACATTGTTGGATCGGATCACGGAAGGATCCGATCGATCCACTAACAAAAGCCCTTAAATCTCAATAATGCATGCATGCATATGACACATGGCAGATTACATTGATAAGTCTCCTCAAGACTTTATCCATTCCCTCTTTAAGTCTATTTTAAAACATATTTTCCCTATTTTTCTCCTCTAGTCCACGTATTCCTCTTCGCTTTGCTTTGGATTCCTCCCTTTGACTAAGGGTGCTGGATGCTCCTGCATCAGACTCCTGAGGCACAAAAATTTATGACCTCTTGGTCATATGCTTCTCCTTGTCCTTTTGGTATTCTCTCTAATACCACTTGATGGAAATGAGATTTTGGGGGTTAAGCAAAAACCCTTTTCCTTAACAAATCAATCTTGAGGCCTATGGGTTATGGCCTATAAGCCTTATCGGAAGCGTTCATAAGGCCTTCAGCCTTTAAACCATGGATTTACACTAGACCCGAATCCATATAACATTATCAGGGCTTTTATACCATATCGGGAGCTTAAATTAATGCTTTTAATCCCTAAACCCCTTGGCCACACATTAATCGAATTACACAGGAATAATGGGGAAAAACCCGCTCTGCACACATAACCAGATTTCAAATCTTATAAGCCCGTGACTAGAATTGTTGGCGGGTCCGCTCCTTCGCGCGATACTGCAACGCCACTCCAAGCTCTGATCTCCTATCTCCTTCAGACTCCGACTACACGATCGCTGATTAGTTTAGCAGTGTATCGCTCATTGGCCATTCAACTTCGCTGTCCCTTGACCTCCATCAAATGCGAACGTCGATCACACTTGGACCGTCGATCGGAACTCTTGACCCGACAGTCTAGGATCCATCGAATTATCGTAGTCGCATTGTTTTATGGTTGGACTTCGATAACAACCTAAGGCCTCCACCGATGCGATAAAGGATCTGGACCGTGGATCATTCAAATCCAACAGGTACTTTGTATTCTCGCCATTTTGATGGAATTTCTGCACTTTAAACACAGTTCTCTGCCCACCCACATTCACACGCGACATGCATATATACAACGGTAATTTGATATCATATGGTTTCCATTGATCCTATAGGAATCGATGATTGACCAAACCTGCACACTGAACATTTAGACTATTCAAGAAATACAATACACAGGCACGATTCAACACTAAATGTGCATTTTACTATTATATACAGAGCGATTACAAGCTAAGGCATTTCAGCCTTACACAGTTCTCCTCTCGACTACATTTCCACAGTCCGTTGGCACAATTTCTACCTATTCGCTCTCTATATCTCCTACTACTTTAAACACACAAGTTCAACACACACACACACACACACACACACACACACACATATCACATTATTGGATCGGATCACGGAAGGATCTGATCAATCCTCTAACAATAGCACCTAAAGCTCGATAATGCATGCATGCATATGACACATGGAAGATTACATTGATAAGTCTCCTCGAGACTTTATCCATTCTATCTTTAAATCTCTTTTAAAACAAATTTTCCCTGTTTTTCTCCCCTAGTCCACATATTCCTCTTCTCTCTACTTTGGATTCCTCCCTTTGACTAAGGGTGTTGGATGCTCTTGCATCAAGAGACAACTCTTTGTTATTATTAGATAGGCTTTTGACACCTTAAAATTATCTATGACCCTTACCAATAACCCTTAATCATCATTCATGTTGCTAAATGCACTCATTCATTAAGAGAACTAGCGACTTGAGAGAGGCAACACTTTATTATCATTACATAGATCTTGACAGCTTAAAATTATGAGTAATCATTATGATACTTACCAATAACCCTTAATAATTAGTCATGTTGTTCAATGAACTCACTATGATCATTAAGAAAGAGGATTAGCCACTCGAGAAAGGAAAGCCCTTGTCATTGTTATATAATTTAACCCTATAACTTATTGTAAGTTCATAAATTACCTAGCACTTCCATGTTATCCATTAGGTATACACCCCAAGGGAGTCATATGAGCTTTTAATTCATTGCTCTAATCCTAGAAACTTTGTTTGCTATTATTAAAATTGGACATCCTACACAACTATCAATAATATTTGACTACCTAAGAGTATGCCACATTTACATGAAAGGTGCTTTCCTCTTTCTAGCTATACAATTTTTTCAATTCCCATCTTGTATTCTTCAATTACCAACCTATAGGAACTCATGGGTTTATTACCTCTTTAATCTAATGTTACTATACCTTCAAAAATTTCTTAAAATGACCTACATTATTGTCCGATTCATTTAATTCAAATTAATTAATTGGAAACATTTGTTTCCAGATGGGCATTGTCCTTACTTACACCTTATAGTGATTCTTATCATGTTTCCTATATTGGTACACTTTTTTTATTCAACAATGATTTGATGAAGGGTTATTTGATCAAGGGATACCACAACAATGCTAAGTTATCACTTTTACTTCATCATGATTATTCCATCATGACAACTCCAAAATCATCCATCATGCTCCAAGATACAATACTACTCATTGATTCCTTATATTAATTTTATTAGAAAGTGTAATCCTATCATTCATTTTTGAAACATCCACTCAACTCACCTTTTGTGATGTATTTAGCAATTACCTTGTTTTTTGTTCATTTCATCCTTCCAAGTTGCTTATGGTTACAAGGACTACAATAAGACATCATCATTAGAATATATGCTACATTGCTTTATAAATTAGGCATACACATACTAATAATTGAAAATCTATTTTTTAGGAACCTTCCTTGCCTTCTTAAAATCCTCGTCTTGCAATAGCCATCTTTCCATCTTTGGATTCTAATAATATGTTAATTATACTTCTAAGTGTAATTGGATACCATCTTTAAGGTGCATACACATCACCTTTATATTTGAATTCATTTGATGTGTATCATTGAGAAATTGTACCACTATTCTCTTAAATCAATCATATATATTTTCCTTGCATCTTGCATGAATTGCAGGTGTCTTCTTTGTTTTCTCAAATTACATAAGCTAGTTTAGCATATTAAGTCATGGTATAATACTTCATACATAATGGTCTGTTCTTAATACCCATATCTAGGTTTTTAAGTCTGTTATATTAGGCACAAGAGAAACATGTAAGACACATTTTGATTTTTATGCCACACTCATCAATCCATGTCAACTTAATTATGCTATCTTATTATTTTGGTTATGAGCATTGACATTTTTTTTTCATTTTTTTTTTTCTAAGGAAATCTGGGCAGATCAACCCAAAGGGATGACATCCCACCAAGCAAACTAGAAGAACCTAACCATGAGGGCGTCAAGGAGAATTGACCCCATGACCTCCCATTGGCGAGGTACTTAGCAATGAGAACTCGACCAATTGAGCTAACCCTCGAGACTTTTATGAGCATTTACATGCTGTAAGGAATGTACCAAATGGTGTCATCATTCCACTTAAAATAATTATAATTTATGTATGTTTCCTTAATGCATGGGATTTCCTATTAGTATCTTTCAAGGTTATATTGTGAATATGTGTTTATCATATCCTCATTCTAGATCTAACATACATATGTGGAGATGAATGTCATATGGGCATAAGCAACATGTGTGTTAAAATTGCTTCCATATTGCACTTCTTATTATATGTTTTCAAATCATTAAGTCCATGCTATGAGCTTTCAAATTTTCTAGTCCACATATTAAGTCTCATGGTATAGTTTTTAGGGGCTAATGATGCATATTACAATCAACCACACGTATTAATAACTATTCATGCATATTATAAATCGACCATGCATATGTATGTACCTAAACTAATTCATTTCCTACCACTAGTATGAAAATGAAGAAGAGTGGAGAAGAAGAAGAGAAGACACATCCTATAATGGCCCAAGGAGATAAGTGTCAAATGTTCTTTCATCATGTGTCACTAATTCGAATTCACTCCTTTGAGCATTTTTGAACTTTCTTGTGTTAACTCAAGCCTATATTAGGTGATGTGTATTGCACCCACAATAGTCATGAGGAGGTCCTTGACACTCGTGGCATCTCACAAAATTACACCTGAATGACAAGTGGTCTAAGTAAGTTTTACTTAATATCTTATAACTCCAAACCAAACTCTTTTCTTTTCATAACTACCACTAACCAGATTCCAAAATATACCATCTCTCTAGAATGGTTGCACAAGTTGTTTAAGAGAGCAGGGGTATGTGATCTTACACTCTAAATGATAAGATAAGATATCCTCAAGTATATTGTTTTCCCTTGCACAGATACTTCATGCATATGATAAAATGAAGCAACTTAAAATATAGATTTGTAAATGTGTAATCAATTTGTTGAATTAATTATCTTTAAAAAATTACTCATATTAATTAATAGTGAACATAGAAAATAAATGTTAGTGCCTATTGTTCATACTAGTTAACATAGAAAATAAATATTATTGCAAACTAGAATAAATATAGGTCAAAGTTGCACTATTATTTTTGAGTTGATTAGTTCATTGTATTATTTTCCTTCCCCTTTCAAAGAGATAACATCCTCAGAGCAAGGTTGACCATTTAATATTTCAATCCATTTTATCCCTATCTATATTATCTTTTCTCATTAGACATGGTTTCACCCTGTATTCTGTTTCCTATCCATATCACTTACTTGTTACACCTTATTTACCTAACCACAAAGTCACCTTCAAGCGAATAGTCCATAAAATAAAATAAATCAACCACATTTATGCAAAGAAAAAAGAAATACAACAATAATCGAACAATAAATACAAAATCTAATAAGTCAAGATATCTACAACATTAAAGACTTACATAATTTTCATAGGATACAACACTAACATCAATGATACCACTATATCTCCCTAACTTCATACCATGGTTAATTTTTTTATATTACTTTAATTCTTTTAATAATAAGGTCTCTTTATATTTTAAATGATTTCTTTTTATTAATTTTTCTTTTAGATTACCTCTAATTCTATTTATACATTTTAAATTTCTAAGAAAATTAGAGTGGTTTCTTACTTATCAATGCCAAAATATCTTACCTTTCAATTCTAACCAGTGATTTTAAAAACTTAAAACAAAGTATCAAAGAACTATATAGATTTCATAAGGGATATAAATTTCAATGTTAATGATACAACTATATCTCTCCAACTCCTTCTCATGATTATAACTTTTATATGTTAGTAGGATTTTTTATAATTTTAATTATCTCTTCATTTTTTTATAATTCTATTCCATGATGATTATGTGTAGGTGCCAAGATTTTCATTAGCTTCCATACTATATGTGAAGTATAATAGGGTAAAATCAACATAATTGAGCTTATCAACATTAACATTTAAATAGACACACAAGCATTAACATCATCCAATTAATTATTGCATAAATCAACTACTACAAATGAATTAGAAGAAAACAACAAAATATATACCGTGGATAAGTTCTTCAATACTTTCTCAAACAATATAGAAAATATATAATGAACAATGGTCCAACACTATTCTAAAGAAAATCACAAGTGTGGATGAGTTATCTAGCAATGCTTCTAAAGCACCCTTTGGTGGAGTTATTCCTTTTAAACATAGATGAATCTAGGCACCCCTACCTTGAAGGGAAATTTCGTCCATGCATATCTAATAGATTTTTATATTTTAAAAAATGATTATTATTCATTGTTAATGAATTAATTGGGAGTAGGAAAGTTTGCATGGATACATTGATGATATTCACCATGGCACATTATTGGTGGAAGAACCTAAATGAATAGTGAAATGCATATAATGTATTCCCCATTGTCACAAGGAAAGACCCTATTGCAATGGTTAAAAAATATTTATATCCTCCCAACTATGACAAGTAGCTATATAAATTATGGTGGTAGTTATGCCAATGTAGAGAAGAAACTATAAATATACACATTGGTGAATTATATCAAATTATAGAAAATATCTATATAAAACATTTAGACAAGCACAAATGATTGAAGTATGTAAGTGGTATTAGTCTTTACTTTTAGTACAAGCGATGAAATTGTTTGACCTAAATAATATTGCAATGCATATAATATTTCTTTAAAGTTTGAAGAAAAGACACAACACAAGAAGGAAAAAAGATCTTCACAAAAAATACATGATTCTAAGCCATTAGACAATCCAACACTTGACCATTAGAGATCCACAAAAAAAAATGTGCAATCAAAGAATGCTAAGGAACCAAAGAAGAATTCTAGCTGGGGAACAAGTGATTGAAATCCTAATACACGCCCCATATCAGATATAGAAGGCATCCTCATCTGCAAAATACGTCTTCAAAACATCATCCACTGAATGTCTCTTCCAAGACCCCTTCACCTTAGTGAACCTCCTAGCATATGATGAGTGCATTAGGGGTTGAATCACTCAAGTTGAGTGAAGACAGGGTTGGGGGAAAAATGAATGACTATTTGGTTTTACTTCAATCTCTTGCTTTTGGAATTTCATCATAGGATCATCAATGAATTTTATGACAGGAAATGGTAGGTGCTTTATGTATGCTTGGGCATCAGCTAATGTAGTTAGTAGGGGACATAAAAGGGGTGAGAGTACGAGATGAATGCAATGGTGGATATGGACAACATCGAATATTGTAAGACCTCACACCATTCTTGCACAACAAATAGATAGATTTGTTGTAGGCTCTATATGAAGGAATCCATGTAAGGTTGTGGAACTCAGGTTGGTTGATAGATGAGGAGATGGGTTTATTGGGAGCAACGACAAAATAATGGGTGAACTTTTGAGGGAATATCATATCTAGCTCAATCAAGTCAAGTGATGAGAAAGACTCATTAGTATAACTAGCTAACATTGTTAATTTTGGTAGCTTAGTGACAAATTACAACCATGGGGCTAGATTACTCTTTTCTATAGGACCAATTTTGACTATTGAAGCACCCAAATTGGATAAGGGAAAGTGAAATTATGAAGAGAAGCCCACATATGCACATTTGGATAGGTAGACGCTAACAAGAAATTGGTCACCCTTGGGAGCCTATAAATACAAGTGACCTCAAACTCATTTGCACATGTCTGAGGTGGGGTCGAGGAAATTGGTTCGCATAGGTCCGAGATTAAAGGGTCTAAATCTCATGCGTGTTTTTAGGGTTTTCGGTCATAGTCGCAGGCTTGTCAAAGGAAATTTTCGACTGTAGTCACAGGCTTGTAGGATCAAGGTAGCAAATGAAATCTCTTAGTCGCATGCATGTATCTTCCTACATGTGACTGAAAACTAGGGAAAAAATTTGACAATTGACTGCAGCTGACCGAAAACATGAAAGGTTGTCTTTGATATATATTGATGTTGGGAACATAATTCTAAATGCTATTGGGTTAATTTTTGTTTGATGACTTTGTATTGGGCTCATTTTACTCTTTGATAAACATTTTATGAAAATCTAATAGAAGAAGAATTTCAAAGGGTTTCACCCCTTGTGGATTTTTTCCCTAGTCTTTGACCAAACTTGAGGTCTCTTGTTGATGTGTTGATTGTATCCTTTGTCATTGCATTTTACTATTCTATCTTCAGTTATTGTTGATGATTGGAAAGGTTAATTGTTATTGGAAAGATTGTTAATTGAAGAATTGAATTAGGCTAAAGTAATTGAAACAACATAAAACAAACTAAAAATTAACATGGTATCAGAGCTAAGGTGAAGGACAAGCCCAAAAGGACACAAACATTGAAGCAATCATATTTGGAAAGTTTAAGGAGCCTATCTAGTCAATTCAAGATGTCCTCCTCTTTCTTCAAGGAACATGAAAAGGTGGGTGACTCATCTAACTTCGCTGCATGGAAAATCAGGTTGGGCATCATAGCTGACAACAATGATATTTTGGATTACAATCAAGGAAAAATACATGAGCCTCCAGAGAATGCTTTCGTTGATGCCAAGAACAAGCACAAGAAAGGTGAGTTAAAAGAAAAACAAATTATAACTAATGTTTACAAGATAATTTACTTTCATATGTTGGAAATTTGAGGAAGTCTAAGGACAAGTATAATAAGATAGTTTGCATGTACGAAGTCAACAATTTGAATGAAATCATATCCTTGAAAGATAAACTCAAAGACACAAAGATGAACAAAGGGGAGTAATTGCAATCCTACATTATGAGGATATCTCGCCTTGTAGATCAATTACAAAGAGTTGGGGAATTTGTGTCTGAAATGGAATTGGTGATTATGACTCTAAGAGGGCTCCCTCCTATTTGGGAAACTTTCATTACTACTATAAGAAACAACAATACCCTCTCATCATTTGATGAGATTGTTGGAAATCTCAGTCAAGAAGAATCAAGGATGATATCAAGAGGAAGGATTCAAAAGCACAAAGAGGGAGAGGCCACTGCATTTGTCACTCAAAACAATAAGAGGAAAATAAAATGAGGTCCATCAAAGTCAAGAAAGACTCCTCCTCTAAATTCAAAGAGAAGGAATGATAGAACATCATCCCACGTTGAATGTTACAATTGTCACATGAAAGGTCATTACGCTCAAGAATGCCCTAAGAAGAAACACTACAACATTAGAAGCAACAATAATAGGTTTGATGATTGAAGAAGAATATATGACCGAAGGAATGATCGTATTGGAAGAGATGAAAGAAGAAGAAGAAGAGATGCTCCAAGTGATCATGAAGAAGATCGTCGTCCCCAAAAGAAGTCAAGATTCTCTAGTTATGAAAGTAATGTTGCAAATCAATCTAAATATATTCTTATTTCTGCCCTTACTGGTTCATGTCCTCTTAATTCATCGGATAGTTGGTTGGTTGATAGTGGGGCCACTCATCATTTCTCTGGGTATAAGGAAGCTCTCTCTAATTTGGTAGAGAGGAAGTCAAATTTCAAAATTATTCTTGGAGACAACTCCACTCATCTTGTCAAAGGCTTTGGGTTCGTCAAATTCCATTTGGAGCCCGGGGAATCTGTTGTGCTCCATGATGTGATGTATGTACCAAGATTGAATAAGAATTTGGTATCAATATTTGTGTTGGAAGACAAAGGGATGGGGGTTGCCTTCATCAGTGGAAAATTTCTTACTTGGCTTGTTGGATCACCTATGAGAGATGCATTCACATTGGGATCAAGATTTGAAGGACTCTACAGGGTTATTGGAAGAACTCTTCTAGCATTGGTCCATGATACTAATCATATAAGCGAGCTATGGCACCAAAGATTGGTCCATCTACATTATGATACTCTTTTAAAATTGGAGAAATTGGTCTTAGGGATTCCCAAGGTTTAAGCCCAACATGATAGAGTATGTCTAGGTTTTGCTAGTGGAAAGATGACAAAGGGACCATTCCCCTCTAGCAAGAACAAGACAAATGACATCCTCCATTTCATTCATTCCAACATATGTAGTTCGATGCCCATACGTTTTATTGGTGGCCATCTTTACTACATCGCCTTCATTGATGACTTCTCAAGAAAGACGTGGATATGTTATTTGAAGAAAAAGGATGAAGCCTTTGAGATGTTCAAGAAGTTCAAATATTTTGTCAAAAATCAAATAGGGAAGAAAATCAAAATATTTATGTCTGACAATAGTGGAGAGTACATATCAAAGGAGTTCATTGATTTTTGCAAGAAGGAAGGTACCAAGAAAGAGACAAGTATGTCCTATACTCCTGAACAAAATGGAGTGGTAGAAAGAAAGAACATGTCTATTATAGAAGTTGCTCGTTCCATGCTCCATGATCAAAAGTTGTCAAAGTTCCTTTGGGGAGAAGCAACGAATGCTGACGTATATGTTCAAAACAAGGTGCCTCATCAAGCATTGGAAAACAAGACCCCCAAAGAAGTATTCACAGGTGTCAAGCTTGATGTTGGCCATCTTCGTGTCTTTGGCTGCCACGTATACTTTCATGTGCCCAAGGACAAAAGAAACAATCTGGAAGCCATGGGAAGAAAAGGTACGTTTGTTACATATTGTGAAAATTCTAAATCTTTCAGAATATATATTCCTGGTCAGAGGAAGGTTGAGATTAGCAGAGATGTAACATTTGATGAAGATGTTACCCTTGGAAAAGAAAGGGACCTTCCTCTGCCTCCTCCTCCTCAGAATAATGATGATATGGATATTTTAGATGTTTCTTTCGTGCTTGAATCCAAGAAAAATATTGTTGATGATCACATGGAGCCTATGGATCCCTTGGATCCTCCTTCATGTGATACTCTTCCTGCTAGGAAGAGGCCACTTTGGTTGTGTGACACATTACAGGATGATAAGTGATAAGAGATGAGTTATCGTTCAAAGATCATTTAGAGAAAGGAAGAAGCCATGCAGATACCAAGGATATGTTGCAACCATGAGCACTATGATACAATATGGACCTCCCACCTTTGGAGAAGTCATGATAGAACAAGTTTGGAAGGATGCTATGGCCGATGAATATGAATCAATCATGAAGAATGACATATGAGATGTTGAGCCGAGATCAAAGAGGAAATCCGTGGTGACTTCAAAGTGGCTATTCAAGATTAAACATGGAGTTGATGGTAGCATTGAGTAATATAAAGCAATATTCATGCCCTGAGGATTCTCCCAAAAAGAGGGAGAAGATTATGAAGATATATTTTCACCTGTGGCTTGATATAAAACCATTCATTCGATAGTTTCCCTTGCCGAAAGTCAAGGATGGTCCTTCATCAAATGTATGTAAAGATGACATTCCTCCATGGCATGCTACAAGAAGAAGTGTACGTTGAGAAACCATAAGGATTTGAAGTAGAGCATCGAAAGGCACATGTTTGTAGGTTGGAGAAGGCATTGCATGGTTTGAAGCAACTCACCAGAGCATGGTATGCCCACATTGACAGTTATTTTGTGACGTTGGGATTCACAAGAAGCAATGTCGATCCTAATATCTTCTTCAAGGCAGTCCAAGGCATGTCGTTCATTTTGGTTTTATATGTTGACAATTTATTCTTGATAGATAGCGAGCCCCTGATGATCGAGTGTAAGAGGGAGCTAGCCTATGAATTCGAGATGAAGGACTTTGGACTCATGCACTACTTCTATGCCTTGAGGCGTGGAAAAGGCCTAGTGATATTTTCCTTTCACAAGGAAAATATGTTGTGAAGTTGTTGGAGAGGTTTGGAATGATAGAATGCAAGTCCCTACCCACACTAATGGAAATGAACTTCAAAAAGTTATGTGGAGAATTTGCAGAATCTGATTTGGTGAATCCATCTGAGTATGGATAGTTGATTGGGGCTCTGATGTTCCTAGTGAACATCTGTCCAAAAATATTTTATGCAGTGAATACATTGAGCCAATTCATGACCGAGCCTCTCCATGCACATTAGATTGTTTCCAAACACATTTTGAGATGTTTGCATGGGACAATCACACTTGATCTGAGATATTTTGTTGGAAACATTCGACTTCATTGATACACCGATGTTGGCCGTGTAGGAAACGTTGTTGATAGAAAGAGTACGTATGGATTTTGTTTTAGCCTTAGATCTACCATGATATCTTGGATGAGAAGGAAGCAGGAGTATGTAGCATTGAGTACCGCATACGCATAGTACATTGTTGCTAGCATGGCTAGTTGAAGCAGTGTGGTTGAGGAAGCTCTTTGAAGAGATATTGGAGGAAGTCCTAGACACTACAGTGATATATTGCGACAACAAGAGTGGGACCCATATAGCAGAGAATCTTGTATTTCACGACAATTCCACGCGCATAGAGATTCCATATCACTTCATTCGAGACATGGTGCAAATAGGAGCTGTTAGAATCCATTACATATTAATAGATGAGCAAGTTGCATATATTCTCACAAATGATTTACCGAAAGGGAAGTTCTTGGTCTCTAGAGAACAAATTGGACTAATGGATGTGATCTATTATGATAAAGGGCATCACTGATCGAGAACACTAAGTCAACTCTCCCCCCCTATCTGAGCTCCCAAGGTGAGGAATTGAGACAGAAGGCTCTTGGGGTTGAGGGATCTCTGCAAAATAGGGTCATAGATGTTGCTCCCCTATCTGTCACCCATAGGATTGGAGATGTTATCCCCCCTATCTTGTTCTTTGTAGAGTATACCGCAGTTGGCATCATACACACAAGCTGGACTTGTTGGGATTACCGCAACCCGTTTGGCCAACGGGTTGAGAGTGTACTTGGGGGTGTACAACCCAAGCTATCTATGATGCAAGTGTTCTACCACATAACTCTTTAGGTTCATTATTGGGAATATAATTGCACACTAGGATGGGTTGAGATGTGCTCCCCAATATCACTTATTTCTCTATATGGGGTTGTAGATGTTTAGCTCCCCCGTGAGATTTCGGGTTGAGATGTGCTCCCCGATGTGGTTTTAGGTTGAGTTGTGCTCTCTGATATTGTTTTCGGATTGATATGTGCTCTCCAATGTTATAAAGGGTGGAATTTAATGCTCCCCGATTATTCTTCTTTAGATTCGATAATGTTTCAACAGATAGAGTTGAGAAGAGATGGGACATGATATGACAACAAGATACATGTGACATGATGTGCTTGGAATTTCTCCCTAGTTAAGAGGGGGTGTTAATTTTGGCAGCTCAATGACAAATTCCAACCATGGGACGATATTCCTCTTTTGGAGAGGACCAATTTTGAGTATTGAAGCACTCAAATCAGATAAGGGAAATTGAATTTATGAAGAAAAGCCCATATATGCACATTTGGAGAGGTCAACCCTAACAAGAAATTGGTCATCCTTGGAAGCTTATAAATACAAGTGACCTCAAGCTCATTTGGACATCACTAAACATCTTATTCTTCTCTTCTTCATTGATTGGTTCACACGGGTCTAAGGCGGGGTCGAGGAAATTGGTTCGCACAGATCCGAGATTACAAGGTCCAAAGCTCGCATGTGTTTCTAAGGTTTTGGGTCACAGTCACAGGCTTTTCAAAGGCAGTTTTATATTGTAGTCTCAAGCTTGCAGGCTAAGGGTAGCAACTGAAAGCTCTTAGTCACACGTATTTATCTTCCTCCATGTGACTGGAAACTAGGGAAAAAATTTGACAGTTGACCACAACTGACTATAGTTGACCGAAGGCAGGAAGATTTGTCTCGGATATACTTTGATGTTGGGCACATATTTATGAATGTTATTGCATTAATTTTTGCTAGATGACTTTGTATTGGGATCATTGTTCTCTTTGTTGAACGTTTTATGACAATCTAATAGAAGAAGAATTTCAAAGGGTTTTCCCCCTTATGGGGTTTTCCCCTAGTCTTTGACCAAACCTGGTGTCTCTTGTTGATGTGTTGATTGTCTCCTTTGTCATTGCATTCATTGTTATATCTTCAATTACTGTTGGTGATTGGAAATATTAATTGTTATTGGAAAATTGCTAATTAAATAATTGAATTGGGCTAAAGTAATTGAAACAACATAGAACAATCTGAAAATTAACAAACATAAGAGGTGGAGATTACAGTGTTTCACTAGGCTATAGGGTGGATTTATTATAACATGAAATGGAACGAACCAAGCGATGGTGGAGTTTGAGGTAAAAGCTAGAGGACCTACATAAGATTGGGAAACTTCTATGGTTGTTGTTGAAAAATAGGATCCTCATGTGGAATAATTACAACATCACCATCACCAAGGACCAATATTTTTTCCTTTATGCAATGAAAATGGTAGGGTTTTTATATCATCTTTTTGTTACTTGTCATTTTAGCTAGGGGGTTTGACAGGTTGCTAGGAAGTTCACTAAGGGGAAGGGGCCTTGGAAGGGACATATAATGGATGATTCTCTAAAGCCCTAGTTTGAGGATGTGGATGTGAGCAAGAACCACCATTCCTTTCCTTTTTATGCTTTGGGCAACATGGGTTGCAAGGAATACTACATTTTTCAAGATTAAATGCACTTACTAGACCATGTTGTATGCAAAATTTAGAGCACTTCCAATATTTCTCACCCTCACCACAAGAAGTAGAAGAGGGTAGTGTCCCAACTTGGACTGGACAAATCAAACCCATGGGATATTTTTTATGGTGCATCATGAGGGAACCCAAAGCCATGTGGAGTGGGGGGGTGGGGAGTAGTTTTATATTTAACAAATACCCATTAGTACTCATTTGAATCTTGGGTTAGAGTTGGGACAAACAATATCGTATAATTGAGAGTTGTCTCATTTTGATGATGTTGGCCATTAAACTTGCGGTTGATAATCTACAAGGAGTTCGAGATTCTATGCTTGTTATCAATGGCTTCAAGTGAACAAGCAGAAGGAATGGGGTTGTGCGGTTTGTGGATAGTAGTGATGGATATTTCAACAAAATATTCTAGGGATTTCTTTTATGAAAACCACACATGAAAACAATTTTGAAGTGAACCATTTATCCAAGATGGTTGTGAATGCCCCATTTGGTGAGTTGAAGACAATATGCCATCAAGATGACAAAACTATGGAGTAGCCCCTCAATGGGATCTTTCATTGACTGGTAGTATTTTCTTTTAAGGGAAATTTGTTGTCCTTAAGAGTTTAATCTATAGATCCTAAAAATTTAGAAATTTTTGTTTCCTAATTTAGTGTCATATTGGAACAAAGGTGGAAGGTCAAAATAGTTGGTGTTCATTTCCATGAATGGATTTGTTGCTTCCTAGATGCATTTTGTTCAAGTATTCTATGCTCAAGAGGCCTTGCCAAAGTTTCCAAAGCTTTGGGTTGATCTTGTGTAGGAAGAAATCATATTGCGGTCTTGTTCAAAGCAAAAAAGAGAAGTAGATGTTAATGATCTCATTGAAAAGACAAAGAAGGGTAGAAAGAAATGCTACAAGAAGGAAGGGCCAGATATAAGAAAGGAGGAATTAAGTAAGATGATGTATTTTACATGACACGAGATAGGACATTATGTCAGCAATTATTTGTTAAAAAGGAAAGGAAAGGGTACAAATAGAATGTATCTGGGACTATAGTAGGTGTATAGGAGGATCCCTCTTAGTTTGAGATTTTCCTTTTCCATGCCCTCTTCTTTTCTTGCTGACGTCATGTCTAGTGTTGGATCATATGTGGACAATGAAGCTTCAAGACACATGACATATGATAGGTTATTATTCAAAAGGTTGCACAAGCAAGAGGGAGAAATGAGTGTGAAGCTTGGTGATGATGCTACTTATCCTATGAGAGGAGTTGGATCCATTTCTTTTCATATGCCTTCAAGTGATGTTATTGAGTTGGATAATTTTCTATTTGTTCTTGGTTGGAAGAAGAGTCTTATTTCAGTTTCTTGTATGACAAATGTGCAGTGGAGAGTTGCATTTGAGGGTCAATAATGCAATATCAATGATTATAATCTAGCTAGTTTGAGGAATTTTGTTAGAGGGTAAGAGACAGTTTCCTTTTCAAGTTCCCCATTGTTTAGTGATGCTTGTATATTCCATTGAGAGGCTAGATAAGTCTTCTATGTTTTAGGAGGTTCAAGAGTATGCACAAGCACCCAAATCTTTAGTGAGGGAAAGTATTCTTCCTAGGAGATATGTTAGTCATATTGCATTGGTTTTTCCCATCCATGTGCCTTCTAGTTGTCTTGAGGAGGAGAGGTATGATATTGCGATGTAGGATGATACTGAGATTGATTCTGAGCTTGCATATAGTACAAGGATAGACAAGGTCAATAGATCTCTCAAATAAAGGAGGTTGACCATGATGTTACTCTTGTTTCAGGATTCTCTCCAGACAAGGGAGTTGACCTAGTTCAAGTTATTTCAATGATTAGAGAATTTGAAGTACATGAAAGGGATTCTCAAGCTCATAAGTTGTTGATTTGCCTATGGGTTATTGCTTGTACCATGAGATTGGTATGTTAGGATCAAGGAGTTGACTTATGTAGATTTCTATCTTTCTGACTTTGAAAGATGTGATACACTTGTCTTAGTCTTGTGCAGAGATGTGATTATCTTTATAGGATGTCTTGGACAACTCATAATGTAGTATTTGTTGATTTTGGTTGTTGGTATGAGGGATGGTGGAGTTAGGTAATGGGATTATGTTCATATGCACAATTCGTCATTACTCTTTGGAGAATCAAGATGTTGTTATAGCCTAGGTGATAGTTCCTTTTCAAGGGACAATGGTTGATTGCGAGACTACGACAGATGTATATTTGCAGGTGGCAGGTTTGGCAGAGTTCTAAAGGGAGTTGAAAAGTGTTTGTGAAAACACTTTCCTTGTAAAGAGGGGGTGTTAGCTTTTGGGATTACTTCGAAAGTGTTTACCCCCATGTTTTGGGTGTTGCATGAGATTTGGAGTACATGGTGGATGATCAACGCCTAAATGATTTGTGATGGATTTACACATTAGAGGTAGTTTACTCAATGTTGCTTGACCTCAATTGAGAGCTTGCATGATATTCTTCTTGAAGGCATTGAAGATTTCCAAACAACTTAGATGATGTTTGTTATGTAACAAGATCACAAAAACATAAGAAAAGATAGATCAATGCCTTGATAACAAGCCACTTCGAGGAGGGAAACCTCCATTTATATCACATAAATTAACAATTATTGGATGATTCAAATGACAATATCTCCTTGGTATATATAGAAATCTAAAGGGTCCAAATATAATTAGGGCCTACATAGTAATAATAATGTAAGTGCACAACAATAATAATAGTGGGTTTATATGGGGCATAACAATAACAATATAGGGGCTACACTAGTATTATAGGGATCTAGCATGCCTCTCTCCTTCAAAAAATTTTTGTCCTCAACACTTGAGTAGTTTTGGATGTTTCTGTATAAAATACTCAGTCTCCTATTTAGAATGTTCATCAAGTAAGTTCTTCCACTTAATGAGATACTCTAAGATTGATCGATTCCATAACTGTTGGGTTCTTGTTTCCATGATTGCTTCAGTTTCCAATATGATTTTTCCTCCTTCGTCAAGTTCTAGAAATATAGTTTGTTTTAAGAGTTTGCAACCTATAACCTTATTTAAACATGAAACATGGTAAACTAGGTGTACTTGCGAAGATGCACGTAACCCCAATTGCATGCCATAGTACCAATCTTTCACAACACCTTGTAATGGCCATAGTACTTAGGTGATAATTTATTATCCTTCTTAGCTTGCTTTAGGGACATTTGTTTGTATGGTTGTAGTTGTAAAAGTATCCAATCGTCCACATCAAAATTGTCTTCACTGCGATGTTGATCTGCTTGTTATTTCATTTGATTTTGCGCCAAAGATAGGTTATCCTTTAAGAGTTGGAGAACTTGTTGTTGATGCTCGATGTGATCTTCCACTACTTGAACGTTAGAATTGTCTCTTAGAGACGATGGGATGGACGGTGGATATTATCCATAAAGCACCATAAATGGGGTTATTTTTGCTGCGGTATGGAAGGAAGCATTATACCACCATTTTGCCATAAGTAACCACTTGAACCATTGTGTTTGTCTATCAAATACAAAGCAACGAAGATATCCTTCCAAACATTTGTTCACTATCTCAATTTTCCCATCAGATTAAGGATGATAAGATGAGTTATGAGCCAATTGAGTACCAAGACGAGAAAATATTTTTGTCCAAAAATTTCTAGTGAAAATGGGATCTATGTCACTTACAATAATCCTTGGGTTTCCATGTAGATTTTGAATTGTTTCCACATATGCAATAGCGATTCTACTGGATTTGAAAGGATGATATAATGTACAAAAGTGTGCATACTTGGTAAGTCTATCAACTACAACCATTATGACACTCTTTCCTTCAGACTTGGGTAGACATGTGATAAAATCCATTGGGACCTCCTCCCAACGCTGACTTGGAATGGCTAATGGTTGTAAAATACTCGGGGTCTTAATTGTCTCGACTTTATTTTGTTTGAAAACCAAACATTTGGTGACAAAATTCTGAACATTAGATTTAAGGCCATCCCAAAAAAATTCCTTCTTGACCTTGTGGTAAGTTTTTAAAAATCCCAAGTGCCCTCCTATAGGAGAGGTGCGCAATTCCAAAAGAACCTTTTGTTTGAGTTGGGAGTTCTTACAAGATATATGCGATCTTTGTACCACAATGAATCATTTTTCCAGATAAATGTATCAGATGCATTGGGATCTTACTGCAACTTTTGAATGAGTGTTGACATTTCTATGTCATTCTTGCATTCATCCCTTGATTTGGTTATCCAGCAAGCTGGATAATAGAAATGGCACAGAGCAATGCCTCCACATCCTCATCCATTCTTGAGAGTGCATCTGCAACAACAGTTTGCTTCCATTTTTTGTAGATGATTTCAAAGTCATAATCCAACACCTTTGTGACCCATTTTTGTTGTTCTTCTGAAGATAATATTTGTTCCAAGAAGTAATTAAGACTATCATGATCTGTGCTCTGTTTTTACCTTGAAGTGTCTTCCCATTAGGTAAGGGAGGCATTGCTTTAGGGCATGTAGTATTGCCAACATTTCATTCTCATGAATAGGTTTGTGTAAATTATTTACCTTGATTGGATAACTTTCAAAAACAACGAGTCTTCCTTGCATTAAAACAACACCAATGTTATTTCCTGAGGTATCACATTCCATAATAAAGGTTTTTGTGAAGTCTAGTATAGCTAACATTGGAGCTCGACACATTGCCTTTTTAAGATGTTCAAAGACCTTAGTTGCTTCAGGAGTCCAAGAAAATGCACTTCTTCGGTAATGTTGTTAAAGGTGTCGCTATTTTCCCATCATTCTTAACAAACTTGCGATAATACCTTGTCAACTCGAGAAGTCCTCGACAATGCCCTAAGGTTGTGAGGATTTTCCATTCCTTGATGACTTTCATTTTGTTAGGGTCTACCTTAACACCCTCATGAGATATAATATGACCCAAATATTCCACCTCCTATACCCCAAAGAAACAATGTTTGGTTACCAAATCACAAAAACATAAGAAGAGATTGATCAACACCTTGATAACAAGCCACTTCGAGAGGGGGAAACCTCCTTTTACATCACATAAATGAATAATTCTTAGATGATTCAAATGACAAGACCTCCTTGGTATGTATGAGAGTCTAAAAGGTCAAAATATAGTAAGGGCCTACATAACAATAATACTATAAGGGCACAATAATAACAATAGCGAGACTACATTAGTATTATAGGGATCTAATAATGTTCCACAAGATGGCCACATGGAGATGTTCACTTTCTTGGAGAATACCATACTTAGGAGGCAGAGAATTTTGTGTCATGAAGGAGGGCATTGGGCACTTGGTAGCACATGGTAGCTTGGATGCTTGTTGGAGGCTTGGAGTTGGCTTGGGGACACCTAGGTTGCCATAATTTTCATGCAAGGGGAGTGGACCCAATTGAGTACACGACTTAAGAAGATTGTTGGAGCCTTTAGAGGTTTGTAGAAAGAGCATTGGACACACCTTGTGTAGTGTCGTTACATTTGGAGCCTTGCTTGTAGATGATGTTACCTTGGAGCTTAAAATGTGAGAGCTTACATATGTTATCATAGGTTTTTTATAAGAGCATTGACCCACATATGTATTGTTGGCCTCCCTCACCTCTCATATGTATAGGGTAAGGAGAAAGTTCTTCAATATTCATTAATTAATCACTCATTCTTATCACTCGTGTGTTAGAGATGTGACTATGAGAGCACTAATATAGTTTCTCTCTCTCAGGGGGTCACCAAGGTTTCTCGGGTTAGGGTTTCATCCCTTACAGATTTGGAGATTAATATTTTGAGATGAAACCCTGAGTTGTACTTGTTGAAGGGAAGAAGAGATGTTTTTCCTTGGAGCACATACTTGTGTCATTTATGCTTGTTGGAGCTCCTTGATGTGAGCTAGGGATTTTATTATTTTCTTTAGCTAGGATTTTAGAGAGCTAGAGGACTATACTAGTCTTATAATAAGGCTATGGTATGTACATGAACTTGTATATTTAATGAATTTTCCAATTGTCTAATACTTATGTAATTGCATATTTCATTTACAACCACCTATTTCTTAATAATTTTCCAATTTCCAGCATTTATGCCTTGTCGATTCGATATTAACTAAGGATGGAGTTGTTAAATGATTTAGCATTTATATTGAAGAAGATGGGGCATATTTGTTGCTATAATCACAATTGTCATAAGTGATATTCAAATTTGCCTAGTGAATTGGGGTTGTTAAGGGGTGAAACACTGTCTAGTATTGCAAATGTTTTATTTATATATCATGATGACTAGACTAAAAACCATAGGGCTAAGATCTAAGAAACCTCTAGTTCAAAGACAAATTTTAAATGGTTTGATTTATAAAAATTTTAGAAAAGCCTTAGGAAAAATCCATTAACCAATAGATCAATCTACATTGCTTCTGTTCAATTTTGTTGAATATTTTTCTAACTAGGCACTCCACCTCCACCATAAATTACAGACTACAATAGATTAACAAGTTGAAGACCATGGCAACCTTTTCTCATTATTCTTCTATGTAGAGCATTCTCCATTTCTTGCTCGATTACATTTATAAGTTCTCCCATTGTAACTATCTATAATGGCAGTTGCTCTTTAATTATTCATTACTTCTCTTCATTTATCTAAGCTCTAATGCTTAAACTTCTCCCATCAACCTATACTACTCCACTCTTCAATTTCCAATCTCTTAGTGTTGGTACTTTCTTTTCTTTGGTTTCCGAGTGGTATCTTGCTATTATCCCATGTCAATTTTGGGATCACACACCATACCATTCCCTTTCATACCTTAAAGGGCTCTTTCCACGTGCTTGTAAGTCCACTCTTCATACACAATTAAGCACTCCATTCCATTATTTTTTATTGTTCCTCAAAGGAAGGAAATTAGTAGCAAGAGGGAGTATCTCCCATATTACATTAATGATCCTTACTCTACTCTCCACCCTCTACCCTAACGTTCTAACTTAAAGGGCTTAAGGTTCCACAAGGGAAAGTAGAGGTCTCATCTACCTTGTTACTCCTCCTCTTCCCTTTTTAAATCTTTCCAATTTATAATAAAAGGTAAAGGGCAAAGGTCTGGAGGGATCCTACCTCCAGCTAAGTCTCTACATCCACCAAAAGACTTTTTATGAATAAAATATATATGAAATAAAGTAAATGATAATAATTATAAATAATGATTAGTTAATTAGTAATTAAGTTGAAGAGGCATGTCTAAATGAGACATGACTCTCCATGAAGAGGCACCTGCCTAGTATATAAGCAGACCTATCACTCTCATTTGTATCACCAATCTTATTTTATACATTTTAATATATATTCTTGTATCTTAATGGAAATCTTTGTATTCCAAGTCTTTTGAAATATTTAACGAGAAGAAGGAACTTTGTTCACTCCATTTGGTATCAGAGCCACGTTGGAAAATCCTAACCTTTAGCCATCAAACCTTCGTCAATTTATTGTCGTTGGAAACTAAGCTTTTAGCCACACCTACTGGGAGGTTCTCCATTTTTTAATTAAGCATGTGGCCATAAATAAATATATATATATTAAAATAAAAAATAAAAGAGAAAAAAAAAATAGAGATTAAAAAAACATATAAAATATATATATTAAAAAAAACATTATAATAAGAATATAATTTAAAAAAAATACAAAAAGAAAGAAAGGCGAAACAATAAACGTCACCATGACAGCCAACAATCGACCGCCAACCGAAACCACAAGGCCTACAATGACATTGATTGCTCCCCGACCACGTTGTCAAAGTTTCACTGCGGTAGAGCCACACAACAAGGATACGACCAACTGTGTCAGTCAGTCGTAACCACCATAGAGTATTCAGAGTTGTTCCATTCTCTTCCGCCGCTGCAACCCCCCGATAGCACAATCACCAAGCCAATGCCCATGCCATGCAGGCTATCATCTGCCGAGGGGCAGCACACCACTAGGCCTACAGCCGCAAGGAGCTCTGCGTTAACAGTCTGCTGCCCTGTGTTAACATTGGCATGCATTAACGCCTTCCTACAAAGTCACACGTAGTCTTCCATCACGTTATCCACCCCATGTCACATATCCACAACCGCCAACTGCTGTCGCTGCCGCAATTCGTCTCCGCTAACTTGCTCCTCCGCCTTGCAATCCGCCAAACCACTGCAACAGTCGTGCCTTACCCTGTCTAGAGTACAACGTCTACAATCAATTATCGTCTCTGACTTTCTAGAGCTACTTCTAGATTTTGTCATTTTCGTCGTTTTCATTGGACACAATCATCTGTGTCACTGTCACAAAGTGCCCCTGTTACACAAAAATATCGTCACCTTGATTATTTGCAGTCAGTATGGGTCCATCACCACCTATGTCAGCTTCCTAAGCAAGTCTCACACCTCAGCTCTTCAAAACAAGCTTTAGAAATGAGAGAAAGATATCAAAAAAGCAATGTAACTCTGGTTCCGCACTTTCTCTCACTTTTGCTTGCGGGCCCGCACCTTTTGTTCAGGATATCTGTGTACTTATACGCTCTGTATGTAAAGGGAAGGGTGCGTACCCCTGTGAAAGTCAAAAGGCACAATTTTTATCTTAAAAAACTCACTTTGGGTTAATTCTCTAGTTTTCTAGAAGGATTTCTGACGTGGATTGTTCGCTCCAAGTGGTTCATGCATCCCATAAGAGGAGGAACTAATCCCTTGTTAAGAGGAGCTATCCCTTTGAAGGAGGATTCTATCCCTTTGAAGGAGGACCTGGTAACTGATCTCCATTGCACTATAAATTGAGGCATTGGGTCAGTGGCTTGAGAGGTTAGAAGCTGAACTTTTGAGGGTAAATGCTAGTGAAATCAAGACTTCCTATTTGAGCTTAAGAGGAGAGATCACATACCTTTTTGGCTTCATTGGGGAGTGAGTGAAGCTTGTCAAAGTAGAGGAGACTTCTTGTTGGACCCTGGGAGGAGCTTGTACAGCGTCAAAGCAAAGGTTGTAAAGTTCTTCTTCTTTTGAATTAATACAATCAGGCTCATTTTTCTCAACAAGTATCTCATGTTATTTGTTTCATGGACTCCTTGACTTTCATGTTAAATAGGTTTTATAATACTGGTTATTCAGGTGCTATTTAATCATTTTCCTTGTTTGTGTTTGTAGGTTTACGACAAAGGAACTCACTTGGATCAGAGGAGCGAAGGCATCCCCAAACTTGCGTTGGACATAAGGTAGGCCTTAAACACACTTGTTTGCCATTATTTATAAAAGCACATTTAGAGAAAGATAGTGTCTGGTTGGTTTGCTTGTCATTAGGTCTTCTTTAGATTCTAGGAAGGTCTATCTTGTCCACAAGATCGACTCATTCCGCGTGACAGTTGTTTTCAAAGCGATCAAATATTTCAGACCCTTTCTGCTTAAAACCCATACAAAAATCACAGTACCATTTCCAGCAGTAAGAAATATTTTAGTACAGAAAGACATGGGTGAGAAAAGAGCTAATTGGGTTACTGCCTTACAAGAATACAACGTTGAAATTAAACCAGCAAATATTGTAAAAGGTCAAGGCTTTTGCAAAATGCTGGCTGGATCATCGCTTATTTCTGAAACACCATATGCAGAAGTACAAATGTATGAGGTAAGCTTAAACGATATTGAATCATTATACACTGGTATCATATTTTATCTAAAGAATGGATATGCTCCTTCAAATCTAGATTATACAAAGAAAAGAGCTCTAAGATTGAAGGCCACGCAATATCAGCTCGTGAACGATGTACTTTTTAGGATGAATTATGATTTTGTCCTCCTTATATGTCTTGAGAAATTTGAAGCTGAAAAGGTGTTGCAGGAACTTCATGATGGACCATCGGGTGGACATTATGCTGGAGATGCTACAACACATAAAATCCTGTGCATAGGCTATTATTGGCCTACACTATTCAAAGATGCACATAGCTATAAGGAAATGTCAAGTTTGTCAAACTACTACAGGAAGACAATAGAAACCATCATTGCCTTTGCAACCAGTCAACATTGAGCAACCTTTTGATCAATGGGGATTGGATATAATAGGTGAGATCGTTCCTCACTCTTCTAAACAACATAGGTATATCCTTACAACTACAGATTATTTCACTAAATGGGTAGAAGTAGTTCCTCTCAAGACAGCTAATGCTGAACATATCATTGATTTCATAGATCAGTTCATAATCACCAGGTTTGGTTTACCCTCTGCTTTAATGTTTGATAATGCATCATATTTCTTTGGCAATGCTATGAATGAATTTGCACTCAAAAGAGGTTTTAAACTTAAATACTTTGCCAATTATTACCCATAGGGGAATGGATTAGCTGAATACACAAATAAAAACTTAATCAAAATCATTAAGCGTACCATTGATCAAAATCATAAGAATTGGCACAAATCTTTAATACATGCTCTATGGGCAGACTGAATAACGTAGAAAGCCTCCATTGGTACTTCTCCCTTTAATTTAGTTTATGGGAAAGAAGTAGTCCTTCCAACTCATCCAGCGATTCCCTCTTTGGCCTTAGTTCAATTTATTGACAAAATACCCACTTCTTCCTTACAATTAAGGCAGCTGCAAATCCTTAAGCTAGAAGAGCAACGAGAACATGCTAAAATAACTCATGCTCATCACCAAGCATTAGTAAAAAAATATTTTGATTCAAACATGATATCCATAAAAGACTTTCAAATTGGAAATTTAGTCTTAAAATGGGATAAGGCTCATGAGGAAAGGATAAGGCTCGTGAGGAAAAGGGCAAACATATGAAATTCCAACGAATGTGGCTTGGCCCTTTCCAAATTGTAGAAAGCATAGGTCCATCTACTTTTATGTTACAGGATTTAAGAGAAAAAAGAGAATCTTTACCTGTTAACAGGAAGATCCTCAAAAAATACTTTCCATAAGATATCATTCTTCTATTTTTTGTAAATTAGTCTTTCCTTTATTTTTGATAATAAAACTAGTTGTAAATGGTTGAATTTGGAATTCACAAAAAAGATAAGAATTTCTTTTACATTTTGTTTTTCGCTTGTATAAATAGAACTGATTTGGAAAATTAGTCATTATTATTGAAAGGTATAGTCAAAGAGTATAAATCTGAAAATGGTACTAGTTTCAACCTTCTAAATTTTGATAAAAAGATACCTTTAGTGGGAATTTGTTTTATATTAGTCAAATGAAAGGTATCACAAACAAAACAAACAATCTCTGTAGAAAAGCTCTTTCCAAAAACTCTGCAATTGCAGTCCAGAGCTATTCTTAAGGAAACAATGACTTCCTCCCCACTTAGGGAATTACGAGATTCAAGGAAAAATCCAGCAATACACTTTAAACTTAGAGAATAAGAGTTCTCATCACAAGCCAACTTATCATGATCATAAGATATTATAGCTTGCTGACTTTGCCAAAACTGCATACCACAACAGGGAAATGACTCAAGATTGTTGCAATCAAAAGACAAGGGGTCTCATCACGAGCTAGGTTGTTCAGCAAAGTTATAAATCAAGTGAGTGGAATTGTCATAATTTGGCTACCAAACCAAGGCATTGTTCTTTAAGAATTAAAAATAAAATAAATGTAATAAGTGTGGATATGGATTTCCCTTTGAAAATCGTATACTTCTCCAAGTAGGATACAAGATCATTACTGGGTAACAGGTAACCCTGTTGAGGCTATAAACGCCTGCTGGCAGCAGAGGCTCTACCTATGACAAATGAGCATATTTAAAACTGATTTATAGAGAGAACTTTGTTTTTATCTTTACAAACCAAGTTTTGTTCTATTTTCTTTATTAATGTGGACAAAGGCTTCACAACCAAAAGTATTTAAAAATGAGTAGTTTACCTTTTTACCTGTCCATTCCTCCTTTGGAATAGCACCATCCAAGGAGCTTGACTGCCCTCTGTTTATTAAAAGAAACAGTAGAACCTACAAAATTTGCCCAAAATTGTAAAGGCAATCCTACATGCAATCTCATGCACCTTGCACACTTCATGATTGTCATGTTCATCCTTTCTGACACACCATTTTCTTGTGGTGTTCCTGGAACTATCTTCTCTCTGCGAATTCCATTCTCTGAACAATACCTATCAAAATCTTTGCTTCAATATTCACTGCCATTGTCTGATCTGAGACACTTCAACCTTTTTCCTGACTCATTTTCAACCAAATCTTTCAATTTATCGAAAGTATCAAATACATTAGATTAATTTCAAATACAATAAATCAAGGTCTTTCTAGTTGCATCATCAATAAAAGTAACATAATAACGAGAGCCACTGAGAGATGATACATGAGCAGGTCCCCATACATTTGTATGAACAAGCTCTAATTTTTTGCTCTTCTTTTCTTTCCCAACTCTGAGGAATCTGACTCTCTTTTTTTTTCCATAAACACAATTCTCACAAAATTTTAAATCAACATGCTTCAAACTTGGCAACAAATTTCTTGAGTGAAGAATCTACATCCCCTTCTCACTCATGTGCCTAAGCCTATGATGCCATAATGGTGTATCTACTCCTGTAGAGGTTAAAGCATTAATAGAATTAGAAAAACATTGCATAAATACATTGTACCAACCTTTTCTCCTTTTTCTATTACCAGGGATCCTTTAGTGACCTTCCAGGTTTTATCTGTAAAGTAGTCACACAACCTTCACCTCCCAACTTCCCAGTTGAAATTATATTTTTCTTCAGATTTGGAACATGTCTTACCTCCTTCAATAGCCATTGATTTCCATTCTGGTACTTTATGAAAACTATACCCATTCCAATGATTTTACAGGGTTTATCATCACCCAATTGAACATATCCAAAATATCCTTGAACATAATCATGAAAATTTTTCCTATCATGTGTGGCATGGAATGAGAACCCTGAATCTACCACCCAGGCATCCATAATATTTTCTAATGAAATAATAAAAGCATCTTGCAACACATCACCTGTCACATTTGCTTCATGATTGTTATCTTGTTGTGTGGCTCATTCTTTTCCCTTCTGAGACTTGCAGTCTTTCTTCATGTGCCCTTTCTTCCCACATTTCCAGCACACTATCCCCGATCTGTACTTGGATATGCCTTTCCTTGATTTACTACGATATCTTGGGCTCTTTCCTCTTTCCATTTTTGTTCCCCTAGTCTTTGCAGTCAAAGCATTATCTGATGTCTCACCGGAACTTTTCTGTCACATTTCCTAGCTAATAATTGCACCGACAACATCATCAAACTTTAAAGTACTAGATTTAGAGATAGAGTTACTAATAGCCATAACTAAACCATTCCAACTTTCTGGAAACGAGCACAAAAATAATAGAGCCCTAACTTCATCATCAAAAGTTACCCCTACATAACTTAATTGACAGATAACTGTATTAAATTCATTTAAATGATTAGCAACAGATCCACCTTTTGACATCTTCATATTAAAAAATCTTCATAAGAAATACCTTATTTGATGCGGAGGGTTTTTCATATAGTTTGGCCAATGCTGACATTAAACCCTCTGTTTTCATTTCCTTTGAAATATCAAAGGCTACCGATGTCGCTAGGCACAACCGTATTGTTCCAAGTGCCTTTCTGTCGAGAATATCCCATTCTATGTCTGTCATACTCGTTAGCTTCTTTGTCTTTCCGCTCAATGGTTGGTACAAATATTTCTGGTACAAATAATTTTCCATCTGCATCTTCCATAGCTGGTAGTTTTGGCCATTAAAATTTTTGACCCTCAACCTACCATCTTCTGCCATTGCTCCCACTCGAACCAGGAATCCTTCTCTTCTGCGAGTTTATCAGCCAAATAGACCTTCGTCTCTGATACCAGTTGTTAGAGAATTATTTATTATAGAGCAATGGAACACATAAAATATATTGCAGAAATATAAACACATAAAACATATAAAACAAGAGAGACACAGATATATGTGGTTCACCCAATTTGGGCTACATCCACACGAAATAGCTAGTCCTTCCTTTTATATTATCTAGCAAACTGAAGAGATACAATCTACAATAGATCCACTGTAATTCCCTCTTCTCTCTCACTCAATCTCCTCTCTCTTTCTCACTCAGAATATATATCTACATAGATGCAATATAATTCCCTCATATATAGCGAGGGGTTGCCTTCTAGGGCAAAACCCTAAATTAAAGATAAATTCTACCGTCAGATCTCTGCCTAATGAATGACCTAGATTGACTACGAAATTACAACATTTCACAAGGCAATTTTACATCTATTTTAGCTTCAGGGGCGTTTCCCCTGTTCTCGTGCTAGGGGGGGATCCTAAAGATCATTGCCGCCCCCCCAGACCCCCCTTAGAGTGCAAATATTACGGGCGATGTTGTCGTCGCATTACGAAATGGGGTCCAATGCAGTGATACCTCTGAATAAAGAAGATAATCAGGCTCCACATCCAACATGTTCAATGATGGCACATCCAACTGAGTGATGACAGTGACCAGAACATGAAAATAGCGAAGGAGAAACAATAGACCTAGACACACTAGCCAGTGACAAAATTTTATTCTGAAAACCTAGTAAAATGATAAAATTTGAGTTTGAGACCCTTAACAAACTTGGTAAAAGCATATTTGATTAATGGTGACAAACATAACTGACTAACGGTAACATTGGCTCTAGCTGGGGATGGTACCTCCTTGGAGGTGTCAAGAACATCATAGACGAGGGAGCCTTATTCATTGGGCATGGATTCAAAATACAAAGACCAAACTCAAATTGAAAATTGACTGACGAATTAACTTCGACAAAACATAAATAAAACAAACTAAATCCTTCAAACCAACATCTGATCAAATAAGCCCTATGGCCTTCTCGTTGGGTGTCAAACTCCCATGATAGCCACTTCACACTTTGACTTGAAAAGTAAACTGGTATATACAATAATAATGAAAATTTGTAATTTTGACATGGCGGGAGCGCTCAGGGCCAACTGGCTCAGCTAGGGTTTAGCGCCTACTAATCTTCTTCCCCAAGGTTTCCATGATCTCCAGACTCTGACGCTTATACTGAAAACGCCATGAAGTCATCCTCCAGAGGGGTGGGAAAGTCCCCCTCTCCCTCCTCTGATCCCATGCCTGACAAGCCAACCATCGCTGAGAAAAATGACAGCTCCGACACTGAACCGCTGACAGAGCAGGTAGCTGATCACGATGCCAATAATGAAGGTGACCACGTAGCCATCCCATCAACAACTAAAGACAAAGGTACTGACTCGAAAAACTCTACGGCAAGACCCAAAGCATCCTCTGCAACATGCATCCCCAAAATGGCGGAAAGAATCAAAATCGATCTCCCCAGTCAGCACATCAACAATGAGATTCAATATATGAGGGATCATTCCCTCATAGGCAATTTTCTAGGATTCTGGCCTACTGAAAAAGCCTTGCAAGGTTGGATTTCCTCCAAGTGGAAGCCAAAAGGTCAAGTTACCCTGCACCTTGGACCTAAAGGATTCTTCACCGCTACTTTCAACTGTCTAGAGGATAAAACGCGTATCTTCGAGGGCGGCCCATACTTCTTTAATTCTGTCGGCCAGTATCTGCGGGAATGGGTTGAAAGGTTCAATCCAGATAAGGAAGACTTTACCTAGGCTCCAGTATGGATCCGAATGTACTCACTTCCCTTGGAATATTGGAATGAGGAAACCATGAAGAACATCGGCAACAGCCTGGGGGTCTTCATCAAAGCCGCAGAGGAAACAAAGAGCCGAAGATACACCTCATACGCCAGGATCTGTGTCCATATGCATCTAGCCAAAGCTCTGACTGACTCGGTAAGCTTATTTCATGATGATTATGAATGGATTCAAACTATAGACTACAAACATATTCCCTTTCGTTGTAGGAAGCGCCATGAACATGGACATCTCTTCAGGGATTGTCCTCTGAATCTGCAGACCAAAAACGTAGGTACGGAGGCAAGTAAAGATGCTGAGGGTTTTACAAAAATCCCCAATAGAAGAAGGCATGCTAAGAAACCCCATATGGATCCCGAAAATCTCAAGAAATCTACAACCCGAAACAATTTTGATATCCTGACTTCAAGGGATAGTATGGAGGACAACCTCTCAATCCCCCCCTCAGATCCATCTCCCTCATTGCCCCCTCCTTCGCCCAAATATTCAGATCCCCTCCTTTCCTCCAAAGCCATCATCATCCCCGCCTCCACATCTAATACAGATAAAGGCATCGACTCAGCTCTACCTTCCTCTAGCATGGAGATCGACGCAGCTCTAGCACTAAGCATTCAACAACACTCAAAGGGAGAAGAACAGAATACACCTATACACATGGAGGAGGAACCAGAGAGTGTGGATCTAGTAGGTCTGGACATACTTAAGCTGGAAGTAGCATGCAAACAGAAGGAATACAATAAAATACATACTCAGGAAATAGAAAGACTAGAAGAGGTGTTAACCAAATCAGAGGACAACAAATATCTAGGTATACAGGCAGACAGTCTGTGGGATGGGAAAAAAATCCTGAAGGAGACAAAGAAGCGAGGACACAAAATAGACTTGCAGAGGACTATCATCATTGGAGAAATGCTGGTGGATTCTGGTAGATTCCCCAAGCTAACTAGGTTTTACAAAGCTCTCCCCCACTGTTCCCCATGAAGCTTGTCTCATGGAATGTGCGAGGGCTCAATAGCCCTCCAAAACACAAGATGATTAAAAAAATGATCCAGTAAGATAGGCCTTCTATAATATACCTTCAAGAAACAAAATGAAATAGTATAGTTCTGGAAAAAATACTAAATAAAACCTGGCCAGGGTGTTAGTCCATCTCAGTGGATGCTTCTGGAGCTTCTGGAGGGCTCGCAATCATATGGAATCCTCAAGATCTCTACCTTCACGACTTTCATGCCTCCCATTTCTTCATTCAATCCACCTTCCACCTAATTGGAACCAATATCCATGGTCATCTATCCAATGTGTATTTTCCGCAAGAATTACAGAAAAAACTGGATTTGCTTGAAACTATTCAGAACTCAATGCCAGCAGATGCTTTCCCTTCTGGATATGTGGGGGTGATTTTAATATCATAACCTCTTTGGAGGAAAAGTCTGGTGGTCATCAGATGTTGGATGAATATAGCTATAGCCTTAAAGACTTCATTCATGGGAATCAACTGATGTACCTAGACCTCTAATGGCATTTTTACATGGACCAGTAAAAGAAGGGGATGACAACAAATCGCCTCCAGGCTGGATTGATTTCTCATGACAGACAATGCTATTCACATGGGGGGAGACTTTCATGCTTCCATCTTGCCTCAGGCAGGCTCTGATCACTGGCCCATAATGTTACAATGGTCGCGTCCGGGAGTTAGGAGCAACAAACCATTCCACTTTGAAGCATTTTGGTTTTCACATCCTAACTTTAAAAATGTGGTAATAGATGCCTGGAATTCTTTCAATCCCCTAGAAGGGGCCAAAATGTACCAGTTTCAGCAAAAGTTAAAATTTCTCAAACAAGTGATCAAAACCTGGAATCACTCCCAGTTTGGAAATATTTTCGACCACCAGAAATTGTTGGAGGAGCAAATAAATACTCTGCAACAATGCATCATCTATGAGGGAAGAATTGAAGACTATGAGCAACAGGAGAAGTCACTACTAACCCAGATTGAAACACGTTGGAAGCAAGAAGAAATGTTGTGGCGCCAAAAATCCAGGGTTAGATGGCTCAAGGATGGAGAGAAAAACACCAAATTCTTTCACACAACCACCATTCAAAGGAGAATGCACAATCACATAGCCTTCATCAATAATAAGTGAGGGGAACATCTAGAAGCGCATGAAGAAATGGAACAAGAATTCAAAATGCACTTTCAGGAGATTCTGAAAGAGCCCCTAGGTAGCAGAACATTGGCTATACAGTCTATCACGCAGCATATACCAAAGATCATCACGAAGGACCACAACAATACGCTACTTCTGCCAATACCAATGCAGGAAGTGGAGGATGCGTTATCCCAATTGAAAGATGGCAAGGCGCCAGGACCTGATGGCTTCACGGCTAATTTTTTCCATGCCTTCTGGGAGCACATCAAAACAGAGGTATGAGAACTTGTGGAAGAAGCAAGATCGATGCACTAGATCCTCCCTTCTCTCAATACTACCTTCATAGCGCTTGTGCCTAAGGTGGAAGACTCCAGCACGCCTAATAAATACAGACCCGTAGCTCTCTGTAACGTTATATACAAACTCATCTCAAAAATCCTGGCAAACAGGCTCAAACCTCTACTCCCACTCCTCATCTCCCTAGAATAGACAGGGTATGTGGAAGGGCGCCAGATTCTGGATGGTATCATACTTTCTCATGAAGTGATTCATTCGCTCAAGGTTCTCAAAAATCCAAGTATGATTCTCAAGCTAGATCTTTAAAAAGCATTCGATAAACTCAGTTGGTCCTACATTAATCAAATGCTTTTAGCTTTTGGCTTCAGCGCCACCTGGACGCGTTGGCTTATGAATCTTATCACCTCCCCCAGTTATTTCATTCTCATGAATGGCTCCCCCTCCTCACCTTTCCGGCCCTCCCGGGGTATTCGCCAAGGTGATCCTCTCTCTCTGTTCCTCTTTGTGCTCATGGCCGAAGGTCTCAGTCGTCTTCTTCACTCGGCTATCTCTTCTCACACGCTTAAAGGCATCTCTCTTCATGGACTTTCTCCCCTCTCCCACCAACAATTTGTTGATGACACTATGCTCTTTGGTCATCCTTCTGTTCATGAGGCCTCTGCCCTCCTTGACCTTCTTCATCTCATCTCTGAAGCCTCAAGCACCTCCATCAATGCTACCAAATCCCAGCTCTTCTTCTTCAACACTCCCAGTCTTACTCAACAGAATATAGCCAGGATCTTGGGTTTATCCTATAGTTTCGTTGCCCTTGAAATACCTTGGTGATCCCCTGATTGTCTCAGCCGTCAATCATTCCTCCTGGAGAACACTTCTTGACAAGCTAGAATCGAGGCTCTCCTCCTGGACCTTCCGCTCTCTCAATATTTCTAGCAGGCTCATTCTTATCAAATCTGTTCTTCAAGCCATGCCATTGTATTTATTCTCCACATTGGCAGGTCCCAAATGGGTTCTGAAGAGAATTCGCAAGCTTCAGAGAAATTTTTTATGGGGCTCTTCAGGGCTCAACCAAAAATGGGTGCTCATCAAATGGAAAGAGGTCTGCTTACCGAAGTCAGTTGGCGAAATCGGTTTAAGGGATCCTCTCCATAGCAACAACACCATGGGCGCCCAAATCTGGTGGAAATGGGTCTCCAATCCGCACTCTCCTTGGGCTCGCATCTGACATCCCAAATATGCTCCAGGAAGGCCCCTAGAGGAGCTCATCTGTATAAGCAGCACCATCCCCAGATCATTAATTTGGAATGCTGCCAGAAAACACAGTGCCTTCATTCAGGAGCACAGTTTTTGGGAAATACACTAACGTACCACAACAAGATTTTGGGAAGACTCCTGGCAGCATCTCCCCAAACTTGCTGCTCTCTTCCACAAACCCAAATGGCAAGCAACAATGCAACACAGTGATCAAACCCAGGTTTATCAATCCTGGCAGCAGTACACCCTTCAAGAATATCAACAATGGATATCATCAGACGAATGGCAAGCCAACTGGCAAGAGGAAACCTTTGAAGAGATTAACCAAGAGCTCAATATAAGGAAAATCAAGATATCGGATCAAAGGGACAAAATCCGGTGGGGATACACTCAAAAAGGTACATTCACCACCAAGGAGGTGTACCAAATTCTCTATCATCCAGAGCAGATAGCAAAAGATCAGCTTTGGGACAGAATTTGGCAACCAAGTATTTGGCCAAAAGTCTCCACGTTCTTGTGGCTCTTAAGCAAACAACGGATCCTCACTTGGGATAATCTTCAAAAGCGAGGTTTCATAGGGCCCTCCAGATGTCCCAACTGCAACCTCCACCCAGAAACCATCGTGCATCTTCTGGATACCTGTCCGCTAGCTGCAGAACTATGGGAGAGAATTGCTTTGTGCAACAGAAGATCGGGAAGAAAAGTAGGAAACATCACAAATACAATCAAGAATTGGCCTCAGCATCCCTTCCAAAGTCCAGCCCTCAACTCCCTATGGATCCTTATTCCTGGATTTGTCTATTGGATCTTATGGAAGGAGAGGAACAATAGGATCTTTAAAAATATCCATCTGCCCATGCACTCCCTTTGGCTTCTTCTTAAACAGAATATTCAAGAAACTCTGGCTTTGAAACAATGGCAAAATTCGTACCTTCCAACCTCGCCTCAGGAATTTCTAGTCCTGGAAAATTGGAATCTGAATCTCACTTTCATAGTTCATGCCTCCCTCAATCCCTCCATTCATTCTGAATCCCCCCATCACTAGTCTCCTCCCATCTCCCAAACCATAAAGTTAAATTTCAATGGTGCTGCCAAGGGCAATCCAGGGCCAGCTGACTATGGAGGTATCTTTAGAAACGCTGAGGGCTTGGCCCTCCACATTTATCATGGCTCGTTAGGAAGAGATTCCAACAATGCTGCTGAGCTGGAAGGTTTATGGAAGGGCATCTGCATAGCGGTAACTAAGAATTTCTTCCCTCTGGTGATAGAAGGGGACTCTCAAATCTTAATTGAGGCGGCTTCTCGGATCCAATCAAGCACATCAGCTGGTAATATTGCCTCTAGTTGGAGGCTCCTAAGTAGATTAAAGCAAATTGAAGATTGGCTAAGGACTCCCTGTAGAGTTACCTTCTAGCATGTTCGGCGATCTGCCAACAAAGTAGCGGATAGACTGGACAACCAGGGGTCTGATTAGTAGCTCCCTTTCTTAGATATCATTTTTTGGGATTCAACTGCATTAAGTAATTCATTCAAACGTGTGACCATTTCCATGAGAGGTAGTCGTAACTGACTAATTTCTCATGATTTTTGAATAGTTCACTTAGCACTCATTGCATCGGGTGATGCTCACAGGGGTGAAGAAGTGGGATTGAAACTAGTGAAATGTGGAGAACGAATCACATAGCATCAATCATCACTTCCGGGGCTTGCACCCGGTAACCAGGACTTCCCAGAGGTCACCCATCCCAGAACTCCTCTGGCTCAAGCGCGCTTAACTGTGGAGTTTTTCCACAATCAAGCCCACTTAGCTTGCTACCCCATTTGCAAAACCTTAGCAAGTATTGTGCCTCATGAACCATTCAAGTAGAGATCCCTTGACTCTTTTTGAATTTAAGTATGGGGGTTTACGCAGTGCATTATATTAGATATCATTTTGGGATTCAACTGCGTTAAGTAAGTCATTCACGTATGACCATTTCCATGAGAGGTAGTCGTAACTGACTAATTTCTCATGATTTTTGAATAGTTCACTTAGCACTTATTGCATCGGGTGATGCTCACTGGGGTGAAGAAGTGGGATTGTAACTAGTGAAATGTGGAGAACGAATCACATAGCATCAATCATCACTTCCGGGGCTTGCACCCGGTAACCAGGACTTCCCAGGAGGTCACCCATCCCAGAACTCCTCTGGCTCAAGCGCGCTAAACTGTGGAGTTTTTCCCCACAATCAAGCCCACTTAGCTTGCTACCCCATTTGCAAAACCTTAGCAAGTATTGTGCCTCATGAACCATTCAAGTAGAGATCCCTTGACTCTTTTTGAATTTAAGTATGGGGGATTACGCAGTGCATTATATTATATATCATTTTTGGGATTCAACTGCGTTGAGTAAGTCATTCAAACGTATGACCATTTCCATGAGAGGTAGTCGTAACTGACTAAGTTCTCATGATTTTTGAATAGTTCACTTAGCACTCATTGCATCGGGTGATGCTCACAGGGGTGAAG
>APFE031476916.1:53323-108924 GCA_000404065.3 Pinus taeda
TAAAAAAAAGAACACCATTTGAGTCCTAATTGTAGGTTGTAAAGTAGCAATGCAGTGCAATGATCTAGTTTTTGGCAGCTGCAAAATTGACACAATTCAATAGCTTATGAAAAAGTGATTTATGATCTATTGTCGAAGCATTAAGTGTATGGAGAAGATGTTTAAAGATTAAAATTGGTAAGAGATAGGTAAAAGTGCATTAAATTTTTCTTGAATTTGTCTCTTTAATTTGTTTTATTAGTACTATTTCTGTGTTTTTTTTTTATATATCAGATGAAGAGAGACTGATCACCTCTCTCTTGATAGACTTGCATTTCATTGCAGAAAAATAGTAAGTTTTTGCAGGTTCCGGGAAGATAAACAGATGACCATAAGCAAAACAATGTCTCTCAAAGACCACATTTCTTTCAAAAAGAACATGATCAAAGCAACAAGCATGAGCACATGATTTTGGATAAAGAATGTCAAATCAGATCTATCATGGAATTTGAAAGCTTCTCAGATACCAATTTAACTATTGCATATTCATTTCATTTCCCTTCACAGTCATTATACTCTCTTGCCTCGCTTTCACTAACCTGTAACCCAACAATAAAACCATTCATCTCCCTTACAAGTCTGATTCATTTCATTTCCCTTTTTCATTTTGTCAAATAAACCTTGATCCACTGCAAAACTTTTCATCCATAGTTCTTCAAAAATTATTGTTTTTTTTTGCTCGCGTTAGATGATGGAGGATTCATTAATGCCTCCCTTCTAACAAGTCTTGGCATATCGACATCAACACATTATCTAGGTTCAAGGCTAGATTCCTTATTAGTACCTTGAGGCTTGTATGCATTAACGACAAGTTCTCTCACTGACAATCATGGGAATACGTCAATGTCCCTTGATCGTTAGATCTTGCAAGTCGCTTGACATTAGCTCATCTATTCGCACTTCACAAGATGTACTTAGGTACCTTGGAACTTGCTGCCATTAATGGTGAGTTTGTATCACATTGGTTAACGACATTCATTAATGGTTGGTAATCCAATGACTTATCTTCATGTTCGACATCAACACATTTATTCGCATGACTAGAATTGTACCATCGGGTTTTGTAATGATTAATGACTACATCATATCAACAGTTTGTAGCATGAATCAATTTGTAACAGCAACAATAAATATCACAATCTTGTCATCAACACAAAGAGAACAAAGAAGAAAATCAAATTCCTTTTTTACATACTCCGTGATCCAAGATCAGCAACCACACTCTTCAGTAAACATAAATCATCCACATTGAAGGTAAGTGAAGGTATGTTGTTTTCTAATTTTTAGTCATGCAATTCCTTAATATGCTAAAATAGTAATTTTGGAAAATTCCTCACTCCCTTTCTCATATTGTTATAAACTGAAAAACACCTTTAGTTGGGGAGAAGGGACATCAATTCAATTCACATTTCATACATCATCACACATTTTCATTTCATTCCAACTCACATATCCTTCCCAATCAACTATTGTTGCAGTATGATTCCAAAAGATTATATTCTTTGCTAATTATCAATGTTTTCATGTACTTTGATGCAACAAAAAATAAAAATAATAAAATAATTGCTACACAAGAACCAATGCTCAAAATTTTCGGTTGTCACACAAAAACCGACCATCAAAAATATATGTTGCAATCGAATGTATTACACTTTTCAAAAGAGAACATGATAATGCAAAGTTCACAAAGAATCCATACAAGCAAAAGCTCAGAAAGAAGCAAAGCATTTCAAAAAGATCAACTTATGGATTAATGAATCAATGCAATAGTTGCATGAGGACATGCAACAACTTCAATTGGGGGATATGTTGAGTCTCAAAATTGTCTTCCATCTTCATCCATATTTCCATAATTTCATAACCATTTAGCCCTCATTTCATAATTATCTAGCCTAAAACCCTACATCAAGTTATCGTCTTCATGATCATATGGGTTAGAATAATCATTTTCCAAAGTTATTTATTTTATGTATTTTTAAGTGAATTTAATGCATTAAAACTAGGAAAATTAACTGGTTTTCATATATATATATATATATATAATATATATATGTATGTTATGTATGTATTATGTATGTAGTATGTATATAATATATGTGTGTGTGTGTGTGTGTGTGGTATATATATATATATATATGTATGTATATATATGTATATAGTATACTGTATAAACTTATATATATAATATATATAAATAATATATATATATATATATATATATATATAATATATTATATATAATATATGTATGTATGTATGTAATGTAACACCACACACACAGATACATATATATATATATGTGTGTGTGATATGAGTTTTGTGACATGTGTAGGTTTATTTGGAGGTTCTAGAAGGATCTTACTTGGCCTCCCAAGCACAAATTCGAATTTCAAGTCAATAGGTGGACCATATTCCAAGGAGAAAGATCATGGAGACCTTAATGTGTCATGGGATTTGTATCTAGTATTTAGGGATAAGTTGAGACAAGTATGGATCTAGTAGATATTCAAGGGATTTACATTTATTGAGAAGATATCCCTAATTCATGTATATATAAGAGGAATATCCTTCAAAGGAAGTCAACAATTATCAATTATTCATTAGCATAAGATTTATGATTGTTCATTCAACATGAATAATATCATTTTCTCCAAAATTATGAGTTATGAGTGTTGTTTGATTCTTAAGGTGTGATAGTTGCATGATAGTTGTTCATGTTTGCTCATTGAGGAATGGACGGATCCCCATCAACCACAATTCGCATACATCTGTAACATAGTTTAATTTATGTTATTTCCTTTCATTCAAGTCTGATTTACTTTCCAATTTCCATTCTAGTTTATGTTTTGATGCAATGGTAATGTTGTTGGAGTAGAACTGTGAGGAAGGACAACCAGGACCTCCTAAGTTAGGAGCCTCTTCTCTTGATTTCTACACATCACAAGTTTTTGCAATTTATTTTCCTTGAATTCCAGCTTATGATTTGATGCAATGGTAATGTTGTTTGAGTAGAACTATGAGGAAGGACAACCAAGACCTCCTAAGTTAGGAGCCTCTTCTCTTGCTTTCCACACATCACCAACTATTTCTCTTTATTTTATCTTCTTGAGGACAATACTGTGAGGAAGGACAACCAGGACCTCCTAAGTTAAGAGCTTCTTCCTTCGCTTACTTCATCTTGAATTAGAGACTTTTTAGTTTCTTTAAACTTTGAACTTATTTGTAATACACATTTCCATTCTAAACAAACTTTCTACAACAGTTTCATCTGAGGTCCCATATATTTTGGTTTGCTTCTAAGTTTACGAAACCCTTAGGTTGACAAATTAAATGATGGGGATTTAGCGTACAATTAAATCACCCTACATTTTGGCACCGTTGTTGGGGAAGCAAACTTAGATGTAATATAGTTAGGAGGATTGTTTATGAAGCATTTTTCATTTAGGGTTAATTGCATTTAAGCATTTTCATTTAAGTTTATTTTGCATTTGCATATAGAAAACATAGAAATAAAACAAAACATCCACAAATTAAAAACCCCCATTCACTAAAAGAAAACACAATAAAAATCCAATGGCAACAACAAGATCTGAAGAGCTTTGTGTTATGACAGTTGAAGAAGATCAAAAACCTAAAGATCACATTCAAATTTGGTATCAATTAGTCATTAGGCTACAATTGTTAACATCAAATCTTCATAATCATGTATAAGAATTCACTAGGGTTTATTTTTCAAACTTGGATATGAGTTTACTCACGATCTTGTTACACAAATGGATGCATTGGAAATTCTCTTATACTTAAGAGAATGTTTCATTTCTTTTTCAATAGGATAGGACTAACAAATAAAAATAAGTTTTTGTGATGTTTTCATTTCAATCAAAATTCTATTTTATTAGTGGTGTAATAAGATCCCCCAGCTCACTAATATTTTGCAGGAGGTTGAACGAAGAGAAAAAAAGGTTAAGAAAAAAGGAGAATAGCTAGAGTTTTGAGAGCCACAATCTGAATTTAGAGATCAAATCCATGTGTTTTTCCTTTTAGATTTCACATTCCAATTGAATAAAAAGATTCAATATTGTTGAGTATGCTCTCTTCTTGCACTTTCTGTGATCTGGAAGATTAGAAAATACAATTGAACAAAGTTATTTTTAGAATTTTGCAATAAAAATTGGAAAGTAAATCTAAATTTGCCTTCAAAAGTATAATTATAGGCTTTTAGAAAGCTCAAACAGAAAAAAATAATAATAAATAAATAAATAAAAATACCTCCAATGGATCCAACATTGTCGAAAACCCCCATTTTGACTCTTTTTGCACCTCATTTGGTTAAAAAATGAGAAATATATGAATGTTTTAAGTTTTTATCCAATTCAGTTGTTAATGAGCCGACAAATTGACCCAAAACCAATAGGTGCGTCCAGAAATGGGGAAAGGTGTGAGAATTTGGCCTTGTCGACTGGCGGGTGAATTTGTGGGATGGTTAAAACGACCCCCAATATCCATACCCTTTGTCATATGGAGGGTTATATGACTGGGGCTAGGGCTTAGCCCCAACACCTTTCCTCAAGATGTGCTCCTTTAAAGTTAAATATTAAATTTTTGGTTTCATTACACATGAAACATTGTAGCACAATTGGTAAAGTCCCTTAGGTTGTAGGTTTGAGGTCGCAAGTTCATTTCCTACCAAGGCAAGTTTGACCTTCATGATAATTTTGGACACCATGAGGGTGCCACGTGGCAACCAATGGTTGGTCCACGTAGCACTTTCTCATTGGCCCATCTTAACCACACATTGTCCAATAAAAAATTGCCATGTGTAAACCAACCAACGAGAGACACGTGTCAACCTCACATTGGCCAATAAGGTACAATAAACTTGCACAGTCAACTTTCCATGTCATCACTCTACCACATCATCACTATCCAGTCACCACTCTGCCATGTCATCACTGCCCAGTCATCACTCTTCCACATCATCACTACCCAGTTACCACTCTACCACGTCATCACTGCCCAGTCACTACTCTGCCATTTCAGCATGACCATGTCACATTGCCATGTGGTATCCTCAAGGGCTGCCACGTGGCACTCCGGGTGCTGCCGCGTGGCACCCCTCATCATTTTTTCCATTTTTCATAAAAAATTCAAATAGCCATAACGTTCTCATAAAACGTTAGATTTCAATTAAAAGAAGTGCATTAGATTCAGAACAACGAGATCTACGATTTGGAATTGGTTTAAATCTGATCCAATAATTTTGATTTTTGGGCATTTTCTTGATTTGCAAGATCATGTGCAAGGGTGGAACACTAAATAAAGAGGAAAAATGCAGTTACAGGGTTTAAATTTCATAAAAACACTACAAATATTAAAAACCCAACTGCGATTAAAAAAAATCCACCATTTGAGTCATAATTGCAGGTTGTAAAAATAATAATAATAATAATAATCTACCATTTGAGTCCTAATTACAGGTTGTAAAAAAAAATCCACAATTTGAGTCCTGATTGCAGGTTGTAAAAAAAATTCACAATTTGAGTCCTAATTGTAGGTTGTAAAGTAGCAATGTAGTGCAACGATCTATGTTTTTAGTAGCTGGAGAATTGACACAATTCAGTAGCTTATGAAAAATTGATTTATGATCTATATTCGAAGCATTAAGTGCATGGAGAAGATGTTTAAAGATTAAAATTGATAAGAGACAGGTAAAAGTGCATTAAATTTTTCTTGAATTTGTTTTATTATTAATATTTCTATGTTTTTTTTTTTGTATATATCAGATGAAGAGAGACTGATCACCTATCTCTCTTGATAAAATTACATTTCATTGCAGAAAAGGTACTAAGTTTTTGCAGGTTCGGGGAAGATAAACAGATGACCATAAACAAAACAATGTCTCTCAAAGACCACATTTCTTTCAAAAAGAACATGATCAAAGTAACAAGCATGAACACATGATTTTGGATAAAGAATGTCAAATCAGATTTGTCACACCATTTGAAAGCTTCTCAGATACCAGTTTAACTATCACATTCCTACTCATTCAGTCAATAAAATCTTCATTTCATTTTCCTTCACAGTCATTATACTCTCTTGCCTCGCTTTCACTAACCTGTAACCTAGCAATAAAACCATTCAACTCCCCTACAAAGCTTATTCATTTCATTTCCCTTTTTCATTTTGTCAAATAAACCTTGATCCACTACAAAAATTTGCATCCATAGTTCTTCAAAAATTATTGTTTTTTTTCTCGCATTAGATGATGGAGGATTCATTAATGCCTCCCTTCTAACAAGTCTTGGCATATCGACATCAACACATTATCTAGGTTCAAGGCTAGATTCCTTAATAGTACCTTGAGGCTTGTTTGCATTAATGACAGGTTCTCTCGCTGAAAATCATGGGAATACATCAATGTCCCTTGATTGTTAGATCTTGCAAGTGGCTCAACATTAGCTCATATATTTGCACTTCACAAGATGTACTTAGGTACCTTGGCACTCATTGACATTAATGGCGAGTTTGGCTCGCATTGGTTAACGACATTCATTAATGGTCGGTAGTCCAATGACTTCTCTTCATGCTCAACATCAACACATTTATTCGCATGACTAGAATTGTACCATCGGGTTTTGTAAGGATTGAAGACTAAATCATATCAGCAATTTGCAGTAGGAATAAATTTGTAACAACAACAATAAAGATAAAAATATTGTCATCAACACAAAGAGAACAAAGAAGCAAATCAAATTCCTTTGTTTACATACTTCATGATCCAACATCAGCAGCCACACTCTTCAGTAAACACAACTCATCCACATTGAAGGTAAGTGAAGGTATGCTGTTTTCTAATTTTTAGTCATGCAATACCTTAAAATGCTAAAATAGTAATTTTTCAAAATTCCTCACTCCCTTTCTCATATTGTTATAAACTAAAAAAACACCTTTAGTTGGGGGGAAGGGACATCAATTCATATTCACATTTCATACATCATCACACATTTTCATTTCATTCCAACTTGCATATTCTTCCCAACCAACTATTGTTGCAGTATGATTCCAAAATATTATATGCTTTTCTAATTATCAATGTTCTCAGATACTTTGATGCAACAAAAAAAAAATAATAAAAGTATTGCTACATGAGAACCAATGCTCAAAAATTTCGGTTGTCACACAAGAACGAACCATCAAAAATATGTGTTGCAATCAAATGTATTACACTTTGAAAAAGAGAATATGATAATGAAAAGTTCACAGAGAATCCATACAAGCAAAATCTCATAAAGAAGCAAAGCATTTCAAAAAGATCAAATTATGGATAAATGAATCAATGTAATAGTTTCATGAGGACATGCAACAACTTCAGTTGGGGGGTATGTTGAGTCTCAAAATTGTCTTCCATCTTCATCCATATTTCCATCATTTCATAAACATTTAACCCTCATTTCATAATTATCTAGCCTAAAACCCTACATCAAGTAATCATCTTCATGATCATATGGGTTAAAATAATCATTTTCCAAAGTTATTTATTTTATGTATTTTTAAGTGAATTTATGATTAAAAACTAAGAAATTAACATGGTTTCATCTATGTGTGTGTGTGTGTGTGTGTGTGTGTGTGTGCGTTATGAGTTTTGTGACATGTGTAGGATTATTTGGAGGTTCTAGAAGTATATTACTTGTCCTCCCAAGCACAAATTCGAATTTCAACTCAAGAAGTGGACCATATTCCAAGGAGAAAGATCATGGAGATCTTGATCTTTTTCATGGGATTTGTATCTAGTATTTAGGGATAAGTTGAGACAAGTATGATCTAGTAGATATTTAATGGATTTACATTTATTAAGAAGATATACATAATTCATGTATAAATAAGAGGAGCATCCTTCAAAGGAAGCCAACAATTATCAGTTATTCATTAGCATCAGATTTATGATTGTTCATTCAGCATGAATAATATCATTATCTCCAACATTATGAGTTATGAGTGTTGTTTGATTCTTAAGGTGTGATAAGTGTTCATGTGTGCTCATTGAGGAATGGATGGATCCACGTCAACCACAATTCACATACATCTATAACATAGTTTAATTTATGTTATTTCCTTTCATACAGGTGTGATTTACTTTCTGATTTCCATTCTAGTTTATGTTGTTATGCAATGGTAATGTTGTTGGAGTAGAACTATGAGGAAGGACAACCAGGACCTCCTAAGTTAGGAGCCTCTTCTCTTGATTTCTACACATCACAAGTTGTTTCTCTTTAGTTTCCTTGATTTCGAGTTTATGATTTGATGCAATGGTAATGTTTTTGGAGTAGAACTGTGAGGAAGGAAAACCAGAACCTCCTAAGTTAGGAGCCTTTTCTCTTGCTTTCTGCACATCACAAACTGTTGCTATTTAGTTTCTCTTCTTAAGGATAGTACTGTGAGGAAGGACAATAAGGAGTCTCCTAAGTCAGGAGTCTCATCCTTCACTTACTGCATCTTGAATCAGAGACTTTTAAGTTTCTTTAAACATAGAATTTATTTGTAATATGCATTTCAATTCTAAACAATCTTTCTACAATAATTTCATCTGAGGTCCCATATATTTTGGTTTGCTTATAAGTTTACGAAACCCCTAGGTTTACAAATTAAATGACATGGATTTAGCATACAATTAAATCGCCCTACACCTACCATTGATCGCTCCTCCTGAATAATCTTGTCCATCCATTGTTTCCAACAGATAAGCATTCTTTCCTCTGAAAGTTGTGATTTAGTACAATCCTTTCCACAGATTTTCGAACTTACCGTGATTTCCCTTTTCTTCATTCCGTGCATCCCAATGAAGAACTACATCACCCATGTTGAAGTTATGTTCTTTAGTTTTCCGGTCATAAATATTTTTAATCCTTTCTTGAATCTTAGAAGTATTCTGAAATACTTCTTCCCTAGTTTGTTGTAAATGGATCATCTGACTTATCCTTCACTACACATCATTCGGTTCACTGCCCAAGTCCTGTAGAATCTTCATGACTGGAACAACAAAGGGTGAAGTAAAAATAGTATCAACCCCGTACACCAACATAAAAGGAGGCATGCCTATGGATTTCTTGTTACTTACTATGTCCACCCATAAAGCATTAATGAGCTTTTTATGCCAGTTCTTCTTATTGACCTCTAACACTTTCTTGATTATGTTGATCAACGATTTATTGGAAGATTGAGCCAGCCCATTCCCTTGTGGATAATAAGTGGTTGAATGCCCCAATGTGATATGATACTTCTCACAGAACTCCACCATCTTTTTTGACTTAAAAGGAGCAGCATTATTGGTGATTATCTTCTGCAGACAGCCAAATCTAGACTAGATATTAGATTCAATAAACTGAATGACGACAAAATTAGTAGCTTTCCTAGTTTGGATCACTTCAATCCATTTTGTAAAGTAATACATGGTTGTCAAGATCCATTTGTGGCATTCTGATGATGAAGGATGGATCTCCCCAATAAAATCAAGAACCCAATGCTGGAATGGAGACGAGACTAAAATGGGTTGGAATGGAAAAGGTAAAAGTTTTTGTTTCCCTTGAAAAATATGGCATTCGTGACAACTCATCACTATTTTATACACATTAGAAAAAAGAGTAGGTCAATAAAACCTAGCCCTCAAAAATTTGTTGGCTGTAGTTTCCAAAAGAGGTTGCCACCACAATCTCCCCTATGGAAATCACTTATCATGTCTTTTGCTTCATTTTCAACAAGACAATTCAACATCACACCACCCGGATATTTCCAAAACACAACACCATCAAGAATGAAATATTTGGAAGCTTTCAACTTTTATGATCTACTTTTACCTTTGGGAACTTCAGGCAGAGGATTTAAATGATGCAATACATAGACTATGTCAGAGTACCACGGAGATGAAGTGAACATGTCTGATACCTGTACCTGTGAATCTTCTGCTTCTTCTTCAGAGAGGGAAGCACTTAGATTTATATCTAATGCATGCAAGTTAGATTTTTCCATGATATTTGCCAAACCTTGTCCCTTGATAATCTTTTTTGGTTTAGTATCTAAATCATACTCTAATATTGCTATGATCCATTTTCCCTGCCTTCCTTCCGGATCTGTTTGCATAAGAACTTATTTCATTGTCGCTGTTGGAACATAAGATACAATATGTGAGTGCAAAATGTAAACTAGAAAGTCCTTAAGAGCTTTCACCAAGGCTAAATATTGCTTCTAAATAATGTTGTACTTTAGTGCTGCATCTCTTATAGTCTGACTGAAAAAAGCTATGGGCTGCTCATGTTTTTGGTCCCTCTTTTGCATTAGGAAAACGACTAAAGTATGCTCGAAGGAAAAAGAAAATATAATAAAATATAATAAAATCTAAATTATAATTGGGATTGATTAAAGTAGGGGCAATAGGCAATGAAAATTTAACTGCACTGAATGACTTCTTAGCATCTTCTGACCATCTTACCTCATTGTCCTTCTTCAACATATTGGTCATCTCTCTTAAGTGTTCAGCAAAGTTAGGGATGAATCTCCTCAAAAAGTTGATTTTTCCATTAACTGATTGAATCTCTTTTTTGTTTCTTGGGAAATCTAACTGTTGGATTGCTTCAACTTGTGCAGGGTCAATGTGAATACCATCTTTGGAAATGATGTGCCCCAACAAATTGCCCTCATCCATGGCGAATAAGATTTCCTTTGGATTCAACGAAATGCTGAATTTTTTGCATCTCTGAAAAACAATTCTTAGATGATGCAAGTGATCATCATTAGGCTTGGAAAAAATTGTGAGATCATCCAAATAAATAACCAGAAATACATATTTTTCATTGGCAAAAGCAATGTCCATTTCTCACTGAAAATTGGCGCCTGCATTTTTCAAACCAAACGACATCTTGGAATACATAAATGTACCCCATGGTGTCGTAAAAGTTGTTTTCAATTGATCATCTGCATGCACCCAAATTTGGTTGTAGCTCGATTATCCATCAAGCAGTGACATCCCTTTATAGAATATGGTCCATCTTCGGAAGAGGATAATTGTCCTTTAAGGACACTTTGTTCAAGTTCATGAAAGCGATACAAAGACGAATCTACCCCATCTTCTTCCTCACTGACATAAGATTTGACATCCATTCAGAGAAACGAATAGGTAATATAATACCAGATTTGTAAATTCTATTTACCTCTTTCTAAATGGATGATAGAAATTTTGGATTAGTCCTCCTCAGCTTCTATCGGAATGGCTTCTGATCACAATTGACTAGTATAGTATGATGGATGATGTTCTTGTCATACAATTTAAGATCTGAATAATCCCAAGAAAAAACATATGAAAATTCTGTCATCAATGCAATGTACTTACTTTTCACCTCAGGGGATAAAGACTTCGACACTTTGACCATCTCGGGCTTGTCCACTGTACCAATTTTTATATCTTCAACAAAATTATTTGTGTGGACCATGGTGATATTTTTGGCAACATCATCACAATCAAATAACTATTCCAAAGGTACAATACTTCGAGTAATGTTATTTTCTTTCAGCTACAACATTTCAACTTAAGTAGCCTCAATTTTTGGATCATTCTCATCAAATGAATCATTAATGTGGGAATTCAGGAATTCATCCTCCATTTGTAGAAAAATTGTTAATATTTTATCATCCCAAAACACCTGCCAATATCTTAGATTGTTAGGTATAGCTAGATGAAGCTTAAAATGAATTGAATACTTCTTATTTTTGTGGATATGAACCTTAACCATATTTTCTGCAGTAGCAAGGGAATCAGCCATAATATTCTTAGTTCTAGGAATCAAAGATAAAGTTTATTCTTTCTGCAGTAGCAAGGGAATCAGCCATAATATTCTTAGTTCTAGGAATCAAAGATAAAGTTTATTCTGAAAAAGTATTAAGGATATCAAGGAAAAAAATTTGATAAGATCACATCATTAAATGATTGGCCTAACACTCCCCTTTTACCTGTTTAATTACCAACTTAGAGTCGCCATAAACTGAAATTTTCTTTGCTCCTAGTTTTTTTTAGAATTTTAAGGCCAACAATCAGTGTTTCGTAATCCACCTCATTATTTGAGAAATCAAAAGCTAACTTATAAGAACTTAAAATTACATTGTGAGGAATTTTACATGACTGTTGTAAGGGACCATGAATCCACATGCCAATCCAAGCTCCTTCTTTCCCCAATGCACCATCAAACTCCATGGTCCAAAGACCATCTTCTTCATCTGGAAACATAATTTTGGAAGGCTGATCTGTCTGATTTTATGGAGGATGACTCACTCTCTCAACAATTTGTGTTTCTGGCACTGATTCAACAATCTCTCTGAGTGAATTTTCCAGCTGCAAATAGTTTGCATCATTTTTCTATTTTTTTGCAATCAAATCTTCCTGTACACTACTTATGGCATCTTAAACTTCTGAAATATCTACAATTTGACTATCATGATCAGCTAGACTCAAATCACTATACAAAATGAAAGACTCTAGATCAATATGCACAACATGGATGGGGTGATTATTGGCTTTCTCTTTGCTACTAATCATGAATTTCATCTTCTTCTCCCTTATAATTTCCTAAGCTGCTCGAATATAGGTATAGTAGCCTACGAGAAATCAAGTTGCAAGGTTCCTTTCATCTTTTCCCCCCAAGGCTATGAAAGCAACATGCCAAACTTTGGAGGTATATCAACGACCACTACATCCATCAACACATTTTTGGCTAGAATTTGGTCAAGGGACACTACTAAGTCTTTGATAAGAACAAGGCATTTCACTCTCCCTGAATCAAATGAATAGAGGTCATGGTAAGGTTAAGTGATATCTAATCCCAGTTTGTCCATAATAGATTTTGGCATAAGGTTATGTGAGGCCCCAGAATCTAGCATGACATTATAGAGAATAAACTCATGAAGTTTCAAAATAAGATAGAAAGGTGGGACTTCATTATCTTCAACACTTCCCTCTATGGCTGGACCAAACAGTATTGCAGGCTCATCATCAGAAACATTTACCGTGTCTGACATCTGGTCTACTTTCAACATTTTAGCAATATGGGATTTGTATTTGTCATTCTTAACTAGTTCAGTTAGAGGAATTGAAACTTTCAATTTTGATATTTCATTCTCTAAAATAAACAGATTGAATTTCTTGTCTACTCTTTCGCAGGTGTTATGAAGAATTCGGTATCTATGGATAAATACTAATTCACTAGATAAGTAGCCATATCTAGAACAGTAGTTCAAAGCACTTTAACCTTTTTCTATAAACAATAGATAAGACAAAGAGAATGAGAGGACCTACATGTACTTTTGCTTTCCTCTTGCCTCCTTTGTATTTGTCTTGTCGCTCCTTCCCGTACTTAACACGCTTGGGAAGTACCTGTAAACATCAACATAAGACAAAGAACCAATCAAAGCAAAATATCTATTGATTACAAGTAAATGGAATCAGATACATTCACACGTATAAGCATCACATATCAAGATAAGCATATGGAAAAAGGTGTAAATACTTTATTGAATAGAAGGAAGAATTACAACCATGAAGCCTGATTCGAAGTCACTCCTCCAACTTTGGTTCCACCACATCACATCATAAGCATGACAATCTGGCAGCATAATGACACTTATAGTGGTATCAATTCTCAAACTAATATTATCTCCTTACAATTCATCAAATTCTAGCCCTTGATCACTTAGACGAGTGCTCAATTTATAGGAATATGAAGGAGGTTTTTTCATCAATGAGGGTATTGAATGGCCTTCCATACTTAGAATTAGTTCCATGGAGGAAGGGACAAGAGGATAGGAGTTATATTAACTCATTCATCATCCATTTTCAAGCTCATAGGAGATGATAAGTGTGGGTATCTTCTAGAAGGCTCTAGAAGATAAGAATATTCCCCAAACCCTATGTGAATTTCACTCAAACTCATCCAACATAGGTCAAAGAGGGCCTAAGTGCTCTGTAGAGAGCCCTGACATGGACTTAACTGCTCTACAGTGCACCCTTACATGGGCCTATCTACGTTGGTCCCTTTAGAGGTCATTTTAGGATGTCTTCATGCCATGAAACTGTCTAGGAAGGAGACATTCAAAAGGTTGACTTGTTTAGGGCATGTAGCAACTGAAATTAGGGTTTGATGAGCCCTAAAACACTGATTTGGAATATGGGAGTGATGTACCCAAATGGATCTGTAACATAGGGATGTCCTTATTTTTAGGCTTCCCTTGGGGATGAGAATCCTTCCTTTGTCCTTCAGTTTGAGCCTCTCAATCCTTCCTTACATTGCTAGTGGAAGCTTCATTGTTTTTTTCCCGACTAAGAATGACAATCTATTTTTATTTGTTTTATCTGCAGGAGCTGCTTCTTTGTCTTGTGCATCCCTATGAGCATTTTTCCTTTGCTGATGCAATGTAATTGACACATTCCTGCTCCTCAAATTGTACTATTTCCTCAAATGATAGAGAGCATTCTGATATCCCGTTGGTACTCTTCAGTCTACACTGGCCATGAATCATCATTTGTAAGGACAAACTACTGATCACTTGGTGTAAGAGATTCTTGAGAAAATTGATCTTCCTCAATCAGAAAAGTAGGTAGTTCATCTTCCTCAAAGAAATGATTGGCTTCAACAATGTCTTCTTCATCTTCTTCCAGACCTTGAGTGTAGTTTTTCTGAAAAGGAGTTATGACATGTCCCTGAGGATCCTAAGTTTTCAGCTCTTTCTTCTTATTTATGAATTTGTCCTTGTAATTTGGATTCCTTATTAAATGCTCCACTTGTCGATCAGTGAGAGTGATTCTATCCATCATTCTTTCCATGTTCTTTATGAGAGTGTCTAGTTTACTATCAATAGAAGAGGAAGACTCCTCCTTAATAGTGACTTTCTTCTCCAGTTTTATTTTAGACTTCTTGATCAGTAAATTATCTTCTACACTTACAACATTGTGTTTCATTTCTTCTAAAGTTGCAATATCTCTCTCCCTAAGATGATATGCCATGTCTGGGTCAAAGGCATCAGGATAGTGGAGGAGGGTTAAACCAGGGGGAGGTTTCATGTCATTAGGAATGGAATTGTACACCAGATTGAACCTTGTTGTAAATTCCTACACTATCTCATTCGGGTTTCTTTTCATGGAATTATACTCCACCAAAATCTGTAGTGGATTCTTCTTCTCTTGCCACCGGGCTAATAATAACTCTATCAACCACTAAGAGCTATTGATGGAATTAGCTGCCAAACTACGAAACCACTTTTTCACATCCCTAGAAAAGCTTTGTGCTATTATTCGCATTTTGGCATCTTCATCATCAACCTCTTCTAGATCGATGAAATCCACCAATTTGTCAACATGTTGTTGCACTGTGATTTTGGGACTACCATCAAACATAGGAAGTCTTTGGCCATAGTTTTGAGGTAGAGCTTCAAGTTGACCAGGCAATATTAAAGGAGAAAACCTTGCCATGATTGCTAGAGGAAGTTGTACGGGAACTACAATGGGTTGTGTTGATTGAGATGATGATTTCAAAGGAGGAAATGGTGGATTAACAATAACATATGTGGCGCCTGATGTATTTGGAGGTATGCTAGAGGATGTAGCATCAGACAAAACTTCAAGCTGATATTGGATGTAGACCTTTTCGATGGTGATTTGAAGTTGGTCTGCAAGGCTTTGGAGCTTATCAAAGTTGGACCAAACCTCGTGATCAAGTTTAGAAAATAGAGATTTAGCAGAAGGTCTAGAAAGCAAAGATTGAGAAGTATGCAAGTAGGAATCAAACTTTATAGGGTCAAAAACTACTTCTGTAAGAAAAGACTCAGACTTTGATCGAAAAAGGGATAGCTCGAATTGAATATCAAAAGAAAGGTCTTCAACAGTAAACAGTTGATCAGGTAAAGAGGTGGTTCTTACCAATTTTCGAGTTCCATTTTCAGGAAGAGGGATTTCTAGCTTTCTCAACAGTTTCTCTGGATCATCAACAACTAGAGCTGCTTTTGGGCCAGGATTTGACCTTGTGCCTTTTAGGAGCCAGAGTTTTTACACCTCGAACTTTATGTGATTTTTAAATCAACCTTATTTGAATACTATAATCTGTCACCCACATAACCAATCTTGAATTCACTCTTAAAACTAATCCAAGGAATAGTATATATGTTGTGTTCCTGGCAACGACACCAAAATGTTATCCTCCATAATTTCCTAGGTTGAGAGGAGATCGATGAAGGTAACCACAGACCAAGCTTTCAGTTTGGTAGCTAGCCCTACCAAACCAGAGAGGGCCCTCTCTATGATCATAACCAATGAATTGACTGGAAATGGAATAGATTTTAGGCTAGGTATGCTAGGCTCAGGTAGGGTTTTAAATTTTTAGGGTTTTGATGTTGGATAAGGGAGAAAAACTAGGTAGCTAGGTCAAAGGATAAAGGGGTTACAACAACAAAGATATGGAGGAGCAAGGTAGCAATAATTCTGTGATGAATTTAGGGTTTTTCAGTGTAGTGTAGTTTTTGGAAGATGCATAATGGTCTTAATGAGCATGAGCACATGAATTCATTAAACATGAAGGAAATTAACACACAATGATATTCCCATAAAAACAAGGCTTTATGCAAAGAATTTTGTTTATAAACTTTAAGGAAAACCATTGAAGAACTGATGAATGGAAATATAAGATGAATATCTTTCATATAAATCTATAACATAGAAAAAAAACATCACAAACTTACTGTACATGAATTCCTAGATAATAGCTACAAACTGTATCCTTTGATTTTCAGAAAATGTCCAAGAACAAGCTACAATAGTTCTCTCCTTTGATGTCCAACCTGTTCTGTGACTGAGAAATGATACATAAAGACCAAAACAACATCTCCCTACTCTCAGGGGTCGAATCCATGAGTCTAGGAATTGCTCCATGAGGTGTTCCAACCAAAACCCTAAAGACTAGGGAGGTTAAAACAACTCCAATTAACTTTGACTCGAACCACTCTCATAAATGAGGCTAAATTTACATCAAAACAACTTTAAAAAGACTAATTAACCACTATTACGTGATATTTACATTTGGGTTAATCAATTAAATCATAGAAATCTGAATCCAACTAACCAAACTGGAGAAAAAACTGCCACAGACAAAAACACAGCGAATTTCTGAGAAAACATAGTGAAATTGGCAAAAGTAGTTTTTGCAGGCCTTCTTGAAGTCCAAATCCTGACCTTGATAGCTCATTGGAAAGCTGAGGATGTATTCTACAAAATGGACTATTTAGGAGCTCAAAAATGTTACTCCTAGCGTATCAAAAATGCATTCTCCCACAAGTACTATGGAAAACGCAGCGTGGCCTCCATCAGGGTAGCAAAAAGGTGGTTTTTTTATGTTTTTTTGGCTTTTTCACCTGTTAAAATTTGTCAAAAGTTTTGTCCCCTTAGAGAAAAAATAATGTATGGACCATGAGGATTCTGTTAGCCCTCAAATATGCCTTAGGCTGAAATAAGGCAAGACTCAAGGCCACATCAAACCACGCTCAGCCTCATAACTATCCCTATGAGGACAGGAGAGGGCTCTCTCCGGGTCACACTCGGCAAAAGATAATCGAAAAGGCTCGAGATGACCCAAATTGATGACTGATTTTAGGCTAGGTATTAAGTACAAAGAGTTTAGGATTGATTTTTTTTTATGATTTTGTTGAAATCAAGGGAAAGGCAATTTTGGGTGTGGGGATGAGGCACAGTTTTTTGCAGAGGTCCACTTGGGGCAAGATAGGCAATTGTTTTGATGCCTTAAAGTAAGTGAGATGGATAGATCAGACCGGTGAGAGGCTAAGGATAGCAAGGGGTCTCAAGGATTGTCCTTAAACTGAAGAAAACATAGAATATTAAACAAATTTAAAGGCAGAGCATAGCAATTTCATGGATTCTACCTTAACAATTCATTTGCTTAATAAGAGAAGATTCAATAGAGATAATGATTCACATAAAAAACTTACAAATACTGAGAGAAAAAACACCATCAAGACATAAAGCCACATGGATCCCAAGTAGTGCTGCAAAACCCTGGTCTTTCCTTTGCCAAATATGCTGGTAAAATATGTGCAATATAGTCTCAAAACTATCCCAAGAGTCCAACCATAAAAATGACTAAGAAGATACATAATATAGGAAGCTAACACATTTCCTTGCCTCTAGGGGTCGAGCTCATCATTTTAGGAGTTGTTTCAACCAATTCTAAACAAAGCACTAGAGTCTAGGTAGTCAAAACAACTTGCCTCTATAAGCTAGGAAACCAATTCATTCATTAAATGTTTTGCCTTTTCATGAATGAATCTTCTAGAAGAGATAAATAAGTGTCATGTCAATATAAAATTACATTAATTACATCAAGGAGGATGAAAAATCCCTCCAAAAGTCAAAACTAGTCAAATGTTGCGTTTTCCTGAGTTGTAGGTGAAAAACTGGCAATTTTCCCTGATGCGTAGCGCGCCATTTCTCTACGCGTAGCGCGCCTTTGGGCCCACTTTTGGGGCACCCCCTGGCATCCAAATGAGGCACAAGTGGGCTTGTTGGAAAGGGTTGGATGCCTACTTTCCAACCCAAGTGGAATTTCTCAATTAGATGCTCATTTGCCCCTCCAAAAATGCAATCTCCCGAGACTGCTTCCTGTGTGTCCAAAAAGTGGCAGAAGGTCATTTTTTGCATGTTTTTTGACCTTTTGGGGGCTCAAAACCTGATGAAATGTCTTGGCAGTGGCTAAGCAGGTGTATTTTGTCATGGCAAATCCAAAAATGCTGACCTTTTGTAAAATGGACCTCCCCATCTTCAGGGTAGCGCGCAGCGTGCTATGCGTTGAGGGCAAAAACCTGTTTTTGACAAAAAAAAAATCAAAATTGACCAAAATTGCTCCAAATTCTTTGAATTTTGAGCTGCGGGTGTATCATTGAGTGCCATGCTCCTTCAAGGAGGCTTCAGCCAAAATTTGGAGTGGATCGTGCCTTTTCCTCCGTTTTAGTGCCTTGGCCAATCGTCCTTTAAGTATCTTCATTTTTGCTTTGCACACATGCATGCGGGCCCAATAATGATTTTTCATGTGTCGAAGCAAATCTTTGTCTCTATTGGCTTTCACCAACAACTTTTCCAAGTGAGTGTTCACCCGGATGAGCATTGATTCCCAATCGATAGGTGTCAAATCACCGGGTCTCCTACGGGCCAATTCCCGGTCTTCACGAATCTTTCGCTGCTCATAAAGTTCATGCTCATCTTCCAACTGTTTGTTGCGCTGCTCTAAGTAGTTGATCACCCATTTTTCCATCTGCAATTTCTTTTCCAGCGACTCATTCTCGGCCCTTTGCTCTCGGATGATCTCCTTGAGCTCTGAGGTAGGAGAGCTAGCATCAACATCAATGATATCCGTGTCCTGACCTCTTGAAGGACCCTCATCAATCATGGGCCTCTTGCCCCTGTCCTGGACCTGTACCTGTGCTGAAGAAGATGGCGAGACCCCTTCCACATGATGTGGAGATAATACTCGCTGTGCCAATGAAGTCAACGAGACCCCTTCCACCCCGGGTGGAGATAGTACTCGTCGTGCAGCTGCAAATAAGGCTCTGGGGCTTTTCTGATATGTCACATATGCTGGAGCATCAACATGCTCGGTCTCATGAATTTCAAATTGTTGTGAAGGCCCTCCCTCATCATGGATAATCTCAGGAGGTGGGTGTGGCACCGTGAAGAAGTCGCGAGAAATGAAATCCTCCCATGGAATACCCTGTTGTGCCAACTGATGCATCACTATGATCTTGATCAGTGCATAATGATAAATGCTCTTGTGTTGCTGTGTTGGGCTCTTCCTTTGTACCAAGGGAACCATCCTCTCTATATTTCGGCACATGAAAAATGGAATGTTCATCATTCATACCTGTGTGAAATGCATCAACAAACGGATATGGTACGAATATAGACGTGAAAATCTGCCCTCACAAGTGAAATAGCGAATAATGAGCCTCATCAAGGGTGCATACTCATCCCTCAGGAATCTGAAGGGAAAAAAAACAGTTAGGTGTCTCATACATCCAGGTTTGATATATGGCTCATAATGAAATCTGTCTAACTGCTGGCGCTTGTTCCACTCCTCTCCAACATTTAGTATCCCGGTTGCTTGAGCAACAATCTCGGGTGATAGTGTGAAGTCCACTCCTGCAAGGTTCACATGACCATTGTGAAAATGTAGGACAAACAAGCAGACTAATTCTCTGTGATGTTGAATTTATGAGATCCTCTCACAATACTCAAAACATGATAGGTACCGAAAACAGGTCACTGCAAGTGGACAAGCTTGCAAATGAGCCAAATAGGTGGGCTCATCCCTGACATGCCAACCACCTTTACCACCCTTGTGATGCCTCCTTGGCACCTCTATCTCCGGTGTTGAATCATGGTCATCACTCTGTTCATAATCTGTTTCGGTTTCTGACATGGTTTTGGAGGCAAAGTGACTGAAATGTAATGCTGAATTTGCACCCAATGAACTGTTGTTTGACTTTTTCAAATGCTAAAGATTTCTTGAGAGAAAAGAGGATTTGGTAGCTTGCTGGCAGTTTATTGGGCAAAAAACCCAATGTGTAGTGCACCTTGCCCAACGCGTAGCGCCCCTCTGGTGCGTAGTGCCTGAGTAAAAATATACTGGAAAAGTCGCGCTGATGCGTAGCGCGCTCCTGAAAACTGCCCAATTTTCTCAATGACTCTTGAAATCGCCTTTGCAAGGATTCTCTTGGCTTGTGAGAGGCAAATGAGTTGCTAATGAAGAGTGATGTGCTTTTATAGGCTCCCTTTTGATTTTTATTTGCCCAAAACCCACTTTGTAATGTTTGAATGTTGACCCTTTTTGAATTAATTGGCTCTGACTTCTGGTTTCCTTTTTTTTTTTTAAAAATTGGTTGAAATGATGATTTCTTCTGAAAATTTTTGTAGAGATGGCTTCGGAGATGCTTTGGCAAAGGAGACCAAGGCTGCGCTTCAACATTTGGAGAATTTGAAATTTTGACAAAGTTTTACAAAAAATGAGATAATGACCTTTGTTTTTCAAAACAGAGTTTTGAAAACAAGGTGAAAATTTAACTGTACAATGATGAGAATTATTGAAATGATGCTTTAATGAAGGACACCCTCTGGCCTGACTGGTCCTTTATGACCTCTCAAAGGAAAAATTGACTCAAACCCTAGACCTAAGATCCACCGAAAATTTAAAACAAGATAAATGACCCTTTGAAGATTTTATTCACTCAAACAAACCTGAACCAGCAGTGCCAAACAGGAGGGGAATAAAAGACACAAACTCCTCCAGCAGAGTTATGGCATGCCTAATGGAATGCAACATGATCACACTAATGGGACACCTAATTATGAAATGCAAAGAGCTTTGATCTCTGGTGGAGGGCTACTAGACCGACTCTAACAGATTCTATAAATGCAAACAAAACTTCATTTGGAGCTCCCCAACTAAAGTGCAGCGTGGGGCACGCTGTGTTTTCTCCTCCACGACTATGCTAAAATATGCAAAAATTCTCAGAAAACTAAATTTCCTCCTAAACTCTTCAAAATTGGTTTGTAAGGTCACAAAGTGGTATGCTATGCTATGAGAGAGGCATCAACAAGAAAATATAACTTTTCCTTCCCTTTTTGCTTGATTAGGGTTTCATTGAGCTTCTCCTTCAATTGCTTGACCTTAACCTTAGCAATTAGGTTTCTTGTGTAATAATGGGAAGCCATGTGTTTCAACAATCTTTTGTTTCTATTAGCCCTCCTGAGAAGAATCTCCAAGTGAAAATTTACCTTGTCAAGACAAAATTCCCTATCTTCATTGATTTCTGCTTCAATTAGGTCAGCAGAAGTCATCTGCTCTCTTTGCTATTGAAGTGCTCTTTTGAGGTCTCTATTCCTTGGCATTTTCCTTGCTACCTGTTCTTGATGTTCATCCAAAACTTATGCATCCATCACTGTATTTCCCTTTGTATCCTCTTTTCCAATATAAACCTCATTCCTTTCCAAAAGAAGTTGCTTTACCATCAACTGCTGATTCTCCTTCTCTAGGAATGAAATCATGAAGTTTGTCTTTGATAAACTATCATTGAGCCTTTCTATCTCAGCATATTTCTCCATGATGACCTGCTCCATTGTCTCATGCTCCTTACTAGCCTTCAAAACAACCATTTCAGTGTCAAGATGAACTATTTCCTCAGGTTGTGATTGTGATCCCTGCTTTGCTGATGTTGTTGATGTAAGCTTGGCCCTTTCCGCAAGATGTGGAGTAAACACAAGCCTCCTTCCTTTCTAATATGTCTGAGTTAATTCAGGCCTAGGTATCCTCTCAACTGTAGGTCTGCTAGATGAGCTACCTTTCACATGCTTAGGTGGTACTGTTGATGTACTAGGGATTGCAGATTGACTCGAAGAAGACAATAGAACATGTGACTAAATGAAACTTTCCAAAGTGATATTCTTCTGAGTTAGCTGATGCAATACAATAACCTTGATGAGGGCATTGTGGAAAAGGATCTTTTCATGGTCACTTAGTCTATGTTGCACCTTGTCTGCCATCTTAACTAGACTTTTGTATAGGTGTTACACAGTAATTTGTCACTGACCTCATCTCAGTCCCTCTTCTGTATCATGCATCAAATAAACATGTCCATATCTTCCCACTCATGCAAGAAGATTAAGCAAGTGCTCTCTAATGCTGAAGATTGACCCTTTTTGCCTAAGTTCTTGCATCGTCGCAAGTAAACCCTTAAAATGTACGACGGTTCCCTGTCATGAACTGTATCGTTGTGACGTCGTTGCAGGTGTACATGTGTTTCCTGCGACAGTTGAATTTTAGGGCTCAACGCAAGTCTTCTAGATGTTTATTGCGACGATTGGTCCGAACACATTGCTCCCTTGCGATGTCGTCGCCAAGCCCTAGTTTAGTCCCTGCGACGATTCCTGAAATCATACCATCTCTAAAAATAGGTGTATTCTTGCAAATAGTCTCAGGTTGTCAGTGTAACACCAGCGACGGCATCTCTGAAAACAGGTGTACTCTTGCGACTAGTCTCAGGTTATCAGTGTAACACCTGTGACAATTCTTGCAAAGTTGTTTTTACAACTTTACCTCTTGAATCCATTAGTCTTGTTTATCCCTTGTTGTTTCTTGTCTCTCATTAGCTTGTTTTGATTGCTTTTGGTTAAGGTACTGTCTCTTTGGATTCTTTGAGTGAGTCTTATGTTTCTAGACCGTGCGACCTAGATCTTTAAAGGTTTCGTCATGAAGTCATTTGTTGGGTTACCCTTCTTTTCAAGATTCATCCACAACCGTCTTATTAATTTGCGTGAGGCTTTTTTCGTTACTTGTTTTCTTGCTGGTTGATTTTTCGTGTTGATTATTGAACCAATTTGTCAAATTGATTCGATTTATTCACAATCAAGCATAGATCACAATTGTTTGGATAAATTGGGTTTACACTTGCTTGTTTGTCATTAAAATTCCAAAAAATCAAAATATTGCATTCATTTAGCATACGAACGTGAAAGCACATTTGCATTACTAAATTTTCATGATTGAGAAATCGGAAAGCGAACTCTAAATCTTTCATTAGTAGTATCGATGCATCGTGATATTAGAGTATTGATGCATTGTGTTTCTTAATGTTTGCATTCACTTGTGTTTTCTTGGGAATGAACTCTTTACCTTTCTTTAAGTAGGTGTTCATCGAAACAATTGATGCTTTACTCATTATCGCTGCATCCTAGGAATTTTTGAAAATATTTTCAGTAGGGCCTGAAAACCGAAACCTAATTCAAAATAAACTCTAAAATCAATTGAATGAACTTAACAATGCATTGGAAATTAATGCACATTATTTAGCAGTCTATACTAGAGACGTGCTCCGGTGTCGTTAAACCTAGTCATTATTGTTTTCACTTAAGGTTGGGTGGTTCCTCCTTCTATGACTCAATAGTTGCTAGTACGGACTTGTGCTCCCCATAGCATCAAGTATATATCAGGAGACCCCACTAGGTTATCATCCTATATCCATAGGAAGCCATGTCTGCCACCTTACGAACCGTAACGCACCAAACACAAATTTTGGGAAGATTGACTGCCGTACAGAAAGTTCTTGGTCATTTCTCTTTCATTTGATCACCAAGGTGTATATGCAGTTTTGCGGTTTGGGTAAACCTTTTGAATAGTTCTCTAGAGTAGTCACTTTCGTTCCTTTTCGACTCCTTAAAAGAAAAGGATCATTTGAGAACTTGTCCTTTCAGGCTCATTAAATATTTGAAGGTGACTAGAGTCACCTTTTCGTCCTTTTCTCGACTCTTGAAACATGAAAAGGTCAAGTTTTGTTCCTGTGTCATAAAATTTACTACCCACGAAATATTCTTGGTAACAATTAGGATTCTTCATTACAATTCAGGTGCTTTTTGGGCTCGTTCCCGATGGCAACCATCCCCGAGTCTACTAGCCAAGGTCTTCCCTTAGATGGAACTCCTGGTCTGTTTCCTCCTTTTGGAAATGTCGGTGCTCTGTATATGGCAACATTGTCCTTGCCTGGGTTAACCATCGGTTTTCCCGTTTTGCTGTTTTCAACCTCGATGGTCCTGAGCATCATGCCTCCTATTCCACTGTCTCCTTCATTTGAATCAAGACATGATGATTCCAAGGTTGAGCCTACACCTTCTTCTTGTTTCTTCCTCCTCCTCTCCTCCTTCACCTGGTGAAAGTTCTACATCCAATAACTAGGAGTCTAAGAAGAAGAAGAGGAAGATGAAGAAGAAGAAGGAGCTGGATAAGCGTCTAACCACCCATTCTACTCATGTTCCGAGTATGTCACCAGTTGTGACACCTTCTGCTCCTCTACGGAAGGTTAAGTTTCCTTGTAAATTGTGCAAGGGTGACCATCCTCTTCGTGATTGTCCTGGCATTCCCAGGATTTTAGAAGTTTGGTCTCACGATCCGGCTAACCCCTCATCATCCTCTGAAGCTCATGATGATGCTACCGTCTCAACTAGTAGCGGTAAGAAGACAAGGAAGGTTTGATTCCCCTCTAGGCTATGTCAAGGTAGTCATCTCCTTCACATTTGTCCACTCATGGATAAAGATTCCGCTGTTTTGGAAAGTCTTACAGCTTCTTCCCCTCCGCTTCTAGTTGGTTATCAGAGGCTCTCTTCAGACCCTCTCCCCAATGACAAAGAGATAGATATGGATTCTTCACTTATTCTTCCTCCTTTTCCCAAGCCTGTTCCTGACCAACCATTGGTGAGAAAGAGTGTCGACTTGGGTTCACCACCCGGTGTTCACTCTGTTCCAGAAGAGCATCATGATCATTCTGCTCATGTTCTTCTCATCTCGTCAGATCCTACTGAGTCCAAGAACGACCCTCCTATCCCCGTTAATCAAGGGAGTCCTTCGGTTCCTGTAGAGCAGGGGGGCAGTCATACGATACCCCCACCAAGTAGTTTAGTCGTTTCCTTCGACTGGAGTCATTTGACTGCATTTCACCTTCCATCCTACGTGCCTTTCCAGATTACAGTACACGCCTATGATAAGGCAATACCGGGAAATCTCTTGGATGAAGGGGCATCTGTTAGTCTCATGCCTTTCACTACTTGGCAAGCTTTGGGTTCCCCACAACTTGTGCCTGTCACCCAGAATCTGTTGGCTTTCGATGGAGGAACTAGTCAACCTTTGGGGATCCTTCCAAAATTCCCTGTGACTTTGGGAGGCAAGACCATCTATATAGACATGATGGTTGTCCAAGGCACTTTAGATTTCAGTATTCTCCTTGGCCGTGACTATATTTATGTCATGGGGGCTCTTGTTTCTTTGCTTTTCCGTGTGTTCTATTTTCCGCGCGATGGAAGAATGGTGACCATAGATCAATTGTTGTTATTTAGTCACCCGGTGCCTCCTGTGCCACCGTCGTCCCCTATCGGTTCTTGCTCACAAGCAGTACCTTCCTCGCCACAGGTCAATTATGTGGCTATTTTTTCCGCCTTTGCCTCTGTTGATGATTATGCAGATGGTTTCGTACATCATGTACTGGGGGCATTGGAACCCAATCTATCATTGGTGCCTAATGACATGTGTTCCTCCAAGAGCGTGGTTCTTCCATCCAGTGAAGATCTCTTGGGCATCATGTTCTCGTATGTCCTATGATTTGGAGTCCAAGGAGAGTTCTCATTCCCATATCAACCTCATTAAAAAATGAAAACAGGGGTGACGAGCATAGTTTCTTGTCTTGTGTCAAGCTCATTAAAAAATGAATCAAGGAGTCCTGAGGATAGTTCTTTTCTTGTGTCGACCTCATTAACAAATGAACAAGGAGTTCTGAGGATGGTTCATTTCTTGTGTCAACCTTGTTACAAAATGAAACAAGGCATTTCCCGAGGAGATTTCTTGTTCCTGTGTCAACCTCATTAAAAAGTGAAAACAGGGGTGATGAGCATAGTTCCCGACCTTGTGTCAAGCTTGTTAAAAAATGAATCGAGGAGTCATGGAGCATAGTTCCTTGTTTTGTGTCAAGCTCATTAAAAAATGAAATGAGTCTTGAGGAAAGTTCTTGATCTTGTGTCAACCTCGTTAAAAAAATAAACAAGGGTTATGAGGATAGTTCTTTTACTGTGTCAACCTCATTAAAAATGAAACAACTCCCTTTCCAAATCGAGTCTTTGATTAAGATCTCGTAAAATCTGAGTCGAGTCTTTCCAAGATCTCGAAAGTGAACCCTCATTCCATCCACTATGTTGGATGTAATGAAGCTTGGGGGGTATGTACCTCGATTTGTATTATTATGCTGGGGGCATGTGAACTTATAACAAGCATACTTTTTCGTTTCAAGTTTGTGTAAACATGAAACCGAATGCAAGCAGAGTTCTCCATGGTTCAAGTTTGTGTAAACATGAACCCATACTTGATTTACACCTCGTGATTGCCATTTTTATCAGCTAATTTCTGCTAGATGAGCCTTGGTTGTTTCCTTCCATCGCCACCATCTCTCTGGCTGATCATATTCTTTCACTTGGTTGTTTTTCCTTTCCTTAGTAACCACAGCGATGAGTGGTCTTATTAGCCAGCCTCTTGACCATCACATGTTTTGAGAAGTTCCACCATTTCCGAAATAGTTTCTACCCTTTATACCACTCGTTCCTTAGGACGAGTCACCTTTAAGCTCTTTTCTAACTCGTAAAACATGAAAATATTACCTAGTATTTTTTCCCTTTTTGACTTGTTAAAGAGAATAAAAATGGTGGTCTTCTTTCAGCTCTTTTCCGACCGTTTAAAAATGAAAATATGGTTGAGCTCTTGTCGTTTCGAGCTCGTTCTTGGTTATGAAACATCGTGTGTCTAGTAAGTTTTCTAATTTTTCAGTCTGGGAACACTATTTACGAAAAGTACTCCTTGATCGGAATGGTCAAGCAGTTCTCTCGAGTATTGTTTCCTACTTTTTCGGACTCGAGGGACACAAATTTACGAAAAATGACCCCCCCTGGAGTTTTCTTTTCCGTGTCTTTTTCAAACTCTCTAAACATGAAAAATACTCCAAGTTTTACCTATGTCGGACTCGTTAAACTCTGATGAGATTGGACTTGTCACCATGACGAGACTCGAGCTTCTCCTCCCTAGGGCTCGTTAAACTATCACTAGGTTGGATTCGTCCGAAGATCGAACTTATATCACAAGCATATCCTATACCCTTCAAGCTTGTTTTTAAAAAATAATTGGGGTACTCGCCGCAATGGTGGGGGAAAATTTGGAAGTCATTGTTGGTTCCTACGACAGCTAGTCACTCTTGAACATAGACACTTTTTCTTCTCATCGGGTTGGGATATCCTTACATCGTCATTGGCTTTTTGGGGTTTTGGGTTGCCATTTTTCCTCATTCCATCTGATCCATGTTGCCTCCATCAAAATTTTGATCCCTTGGTCTCAAAATGCTGCTGCATTCTGGAGTCGTGTTGCTGATATGTTCAAGAGTATAATCCTTCTGCAATTCGCACCCTTACCTCCTCCTCTAATTCTCTGTTTCACCGTCTACTACTTGTTCCTTGTCTCGCGTCGTTGATGGAGGAAACATTATGGCCCTCCTGCAATGGATCACCTCCTGTCGACGTCACCTCATTATCCAGGAAGTTGATTTAGATATCCCTTTCAGTACCTTGGAGCTTGCATGCCTCAATGGCTAGTTCTTTACACCTGACGACAGAATTTCATCATTGGTCTTCGATTGGGTGATTCCACAAGTGTTTGACTTCAGATCACTTTTCAAACTTAGTGGATTGTATTGAGAGTACCTTGAGAACCATTGGCATTATTGGTGGTCTCTCTCGCGCTTGTTAACGGTTTCCATCATTGACCGGTAATCAAGCGATTTTCTATCATGCTCGACTTCATCACATATGTTCGCATGCTAGAAATTGTACTATGATCGGTTAGGGTTTCAAGACCCCAGACAAAGGTTACATATGTTCGGGCTGTGTGGATTGGTTCATGATTATATGCATGAGCTTTGATTGGATGGTTGTGACTATACATGAGTCTTTATGGATGGCTGCGACCATACCTTTATCATTATATATGGTCTTCTCAACTAGGTGGCTATGTCCATACCATAGACCAAGTTTCATATGTCTTTTGGATGGCTGCACCCATGCCTAGACTACATGTATTTCACTATCAAAGATATTACTTGTACTTGTGCCTGCAAGTCCTTCAAGGTGGTGTTCCAGTTCGATCATGGTTTTGTAAATCATTTCACCCCTCCCACTCTCTCGGGCTTCATGCTTTAGGGGGCATTTGTTACACAGTAATTTGTCATTGATCTTATCTTAGTCCCTCTACTGTGTCATACATCAAATAAACATGTCCATATCTTCCCACTCATGCAAGAAGATTAAGCAAGTGCTCTCTAACGCTGAAGATTGACCCTTTTTTCCTAAGTTCCTGCATCGTCGCAAGTAAACCCTTAAAATGTGCGACAGTTCCCTGTCATGAACTGTATCATTGCGATGTTGTTGCAGGTTTACACGTGTTTCCTACAATGATCGAATTTTAGGGCTCAACGCAAGTCTTACAAATGTTTATTGTGACGATTGGTCTGAATGCATTACTCCCTTGCGATGTCATCGCCAATCCCTAGTTTATGACCTACAACAATCCATATTTGGAGAATTAGTTCAAACAGTCGGCCTTTTGGGTGATTTTAGAGCTGGTTGTTGGGTCAGATTGGTTTGCCTTTCCTCCTCTGGGATGGTAGTTCCACCTTTTGTGAAACCTCCCTTGAGGATAAGATCGCTCTCCCTCATTTCATGGAGGCTCCTCCTCCTATAAAAACACTCACCATTGCTATGATCAACTAGTTACTAGTTCTTAGTTCTTAGTTCTTGGTTGCTAGTTGCTAGTTCTTGATTTTGGCAGATTAGATAGCTTTGGTGTGAGTGTGACAAGTGTGGAATTGCTAATAGTTTGGTAAGAGGTTGTGGAGTACCTTAGCCTTTTATTAGAGCTTGTAAGTGATAGAGAGATATTATCCATTTGGGAGACCCATTTTTGAGAGTGAATGCTTGAAGGAACATACCAGCTGGACCCTTTGAGAAGGCTTGTAACATTAAGGCTCGGTTGTAAGATTTTCTCTTGATTTATTTTAATAAAATCAATAACGATTTCCTATATCTTGTGTACAATTTACTTGATAGCTTGTAATTCATTGAATTTATAAGTAAATAGATCATTGTTGTTCTCGGTTACGTGCTTTGTTGTTTTCTTGTGGTGTTTCAGGTCAATTACTCATTATGGAGAAAGAAACGGAAGTTGGAGTAGTGCAACGAAAGCTTCACCGAACACTGGTTTTGAGATAGGCCTCCAATGATGATTATTTAAGGAAATCAATTTTTTTTTTGTTTTTTTGTGACTAGACCCACTCTAGGGCTAGAGGGGTTTCCTCTGTCCACAGAGGGAACACTTTCCTACCTCACAAGAGGTAGTAAGCTAGGTTTAGTGGCTTTACCCCTGTGAAATGCATGAGCAATCTGACATGGTATTTGTACAACTTGAGAATCTACCTTCACATGTAAATTATTTCATTATAACCCTCATCAATGGAGAAACATTGTCAAGGAGCTGTGCAAAAGGGGAAACCTTCTTCATAGTATGTATGTAGTGGCCTTTGATGAAAGGTTGATAGTTTTGTAGGTCTAAGTCCTAATTCTTAAACCAATTTTCTCCATTATTAGGTATCCCTACGACTACTGCTATGATCTCAGTTGAAATAGTGAATGTGACACCTGCAATAATAACCTTATCCCTCCTCAAATGAGTGGCAAACAGACTAGTCAATTTATCATGGTATTTGACCTTTTCAACCAACTCACAAAACCCTAAACATTCTGCAATCTCAAAGCATTGCTTGGAAAGTGGGGAAGACATAAGATCCTCAATGTTTAGGGGTTCATACCTTAAGATTTGGCTTCCTTTGTTACAATATTTCTTCTCTCCCTCCATTTTGACTGTGAGCAAGTGAAAACCCTAACTAGGAAAATAGGGGATTGGAATGATGGGATGGGATGGAGGGTTTAGGGAAAGGGAAAAGGGGTAGGAAAATTTAGGGAAGTGGGTAGGGGTGTTAGGGATATTTAGGAAATGGAATGAGGGAAAATGAGTGAAGGGTCTGGTCTAGAGAATTAAAACATAGTCCACTAGGAAAAAAATTGAAAACGCAGCAAAGGGAGTGATTGAGAGTTTTGCACCATGAAATCAAATGAGATAGACTTATGGAGAGGAGGAGGGTGTTAAACTTACTTACAGGAGGCTGCTTGAGACTTGCAATATTGTAAAAATATTTCAGAATAGGTTTTTAGGGCCAGAACCAAGAAAACACAGTGAAGTTTAACAAAACACATCGAAACTAATAAAACACAATGAGTAACCGATAAAAATGCAGCAAGTAACTAATAAAACACAACAAAATCTTGGAAAAGGCAACGAAATGGTTCCGATGACCCTTGGGAGTGTTTTTGCCATTGAAAATGCTAAGAAATTGTCTTGTGATGGATGAGAGCTTCTTTGGAAATGAACATAAAGGTGACAGGTGGAATGAAGTGGTCTTTATAGGCTATAAAACTCAACTTTATAATGGTAGGGTGGCCCACCATAGTTTTCATTTCGCTTTTGATAAAACTATGTAACTTGGAACTTTTACATGCAACTTTGAAACATAACTTATTACATCATTTTGAAGTGAATTACACTTAGAAACATAACTTTTTTTTATCAAACCCTACCACTACTCCTTCATTTATCAGTTTATTGAATGAAATGATAGTTTTGATGACTATAACCTAATGGCCTAATGGAGACACTTAGCTAAATGAATACCATGGTGACATGGCTGAGATGATGATGATGATTCGTTCAATGATGGCACATCCAACTGAGTGATGGTAGTGACAGGAACATGAAAATATTGAAGGAGCAATAGTAGACCTAGACACACAAGTGAGTGACCAAAATTTATTTTGAAAACCTAATGAAATGATAAATTTGACTTTGAGACTCCTAACAAACTTGGTAAAAGCATATTTGATTATTGGTGACAGACATAAATGATTGACACTAACATAGCACACAATTTGAATCAGCAGTTCAAACTCTGAGAAAACAACTCTCTACAAAAATTGACATTTTCTGCAACAACTACAGAAAGTTGCAATTTCTGTAGCTATTGCTGTAACAACCTATTTTTGCTATAGTAGCTTGTTCCAGAGGCAGTTTTGGCACAAATATTGCAAGATATTGGAGCAGAAATAAAAAATTATGAGATTCTAGGTTTTCTCAGAATATGTTAAATTGAGTAAAATGCAGGCATAATTCCAAAAAGTGCAATTTTCCAGGACTTTTTAGCGGGATTTTAAGGCAAAAATTCATTTTTCACCATTATGGCCAGCTTAGGCCAGATTTTGGAATTTTTGCACATCAACGTCTTTTCTTCATCAAAATGGGATTCTGAAGTCCTAAGGCATTAAAAAATATAAAAAATACACCATTTCCATTTTGAAGCCCTCAATTTGGCTTTAAAATGAGTTCGTGGCATATGTTTTTGTTATAACATTGGGCAATGTGAAGAGTGAAACATGGCAGACATTGATTTGACCATATCTTGCAAACCGTGAATCCATTGGTCCTTATATTTTTATGCTAAATGCATTGAAGTAGGGTAAATAAATACACAAAATTTCAAGAAATTCCAGTGTGTATTTTTCAAGAAATTGGTCACTTTCACCTAAAACCATTTCTCAATTTTCTCTGGATCCGTGCACCCATTGACCGAGATCTTTTTTGGAAAGACGCATAAAACAAATGGTAACAATCTCAGAAAAATTCAAGAGAATCTGATTTACCATTTGAGAGAAATTGCAAAAACAAGTCTGCTACATGAAAATGGTACATTTTCTGGGGCGAGGTCAAAGTGATGGAGTAGCGTACCTTAGCCAAATCAACACCCATAGGTCCTATTTCAACATTTCAAGTTCTTAAAAAGGTAAACTTGAGGTAAAAATATCATTATATTTTTTAATTTGTTAAAAATTTTGGAAATTGTAATAAGAAAGCTATTGAAAACATGTGATCTATGTATTTCACCCTATCATATTCACATTCTTCAAACCAGTTTTTTTAATCCTTAATCCCTATTCTACTATTTTAAGCCCTCATACCTTATTGGATGCTCTACCAATGTTGTTACTATGGTTTCATAACCTTTTCATGAGATCTTTTGTTTACCTTTTCTCTTCTTGCTGCCATATAAATTAATTCATGCTTCTTTGATGAACAATTTTACCTTTTGGCCTTCACTCATGCTTTCCTTAATGGTCCATCAACATGAAATTCTTGAAAAAAATAATTATTTTATAGATATAGCAAGCTTGACTTTATGGTACATGCTTATATCACATGATCAAAAGTTGGTAAATTTTTCACATACAACATTCATGGTGCACATGGATATCATTCATTATTTGGGTTGGAAAGCACATGGATGTAGTAAGAATCTTATTGATGTATTCCTCACAATATGGCATGTTGGATATTCTACCAAGTATTAAACAATTTGTGCACAATTGGGTAAGTGATAAAAACTTCATAAATTGTTTCATAGATTGAATTTGCAAAGGCTTTAACAATAATGACAAGTACTTGTATATGCTACTTTATGGACAACCTTGTATTTCATAAAAGTAGTATATGATAATGTGTAGGGGATTAATAAGTAATGCATATATGTTTGTTTCATTAAAGAAGAACAAATAAACAAGCATCATATCATTCATGGGTAGCATACTATGACAAGAATTTCAACAAGAAGATGGATAACTCTTCTTTTTCATTTTTGAAACTATCAAGAAACAAGTGTGGAAACAAAGAGTTGTGCTACCATATGTGTAATTTTGGACAATGAATTAATTGGTTCAATGAATAAGAGAGAAAAACAAATCTTACCAAGATAGATGATCTACACCAATCCCTTGGAGCTTTGGTGAAGGATTCAATTGATATGACAAAATAAAGAATTACCGAGAACTAGTTGAGTTGTGAAAATTTTCAAATCTTTGTTTGCATGAGCACATGAAAAATCTCCAGTGTGGGGGAATGTTGAGCCTCCAATTTGTCATAATTTTGTTGATGAAACCATTCATTTTCACATCATTCCATTCACCCATTATCATCAACCATATTTCTTCATCAATGCACCAAATTCCCACATACATGTTTACATGGGTTATTATTATTATTTCCATTATTTTTAATGAATTAAGAAGAATTTTGCATGGCTTTAACTAATGACAGTTTAGCAAGTTCAAGTTGTTGCAGATTTGTCAAGTTTCCATAGCTACCTCCATGGTTGAGGTATTAGCAACACTCTAGAATGAAATCCAACACATGGACATTGTTTCTAGAAGATCCAATATGGATTGTGATTGGTTAAATTCCACTCAGATCACACATGTTGACCTCCAGGTAGCAGTTTTAACGAGTTAACTTCAAACAAGTTTTCTGAGCGAATGAAAGCAAATCTCGGAAAGAAAAAAGATGTGTTTTGTTCATAACGAGCCCAATTAAGTTCATAGTGAGAATTTTTCTCAAATTCATTACCATTTGAGATATTTTCAAATATATTTGGAGCCTTATTTTGCAGATTACGTGGATATATGGTTTTTCAAATTGTCATTTAATGCACAGTCAACAAACAAGTTGGAATGGACTGTGATTCATAAAATTCGTGGCAACAAGGTGTCCATTCATTTTTGATCTTTAGGCATATGAATCTCCATGAAGTTACATGTAATCACTATATACACACTCCATTGAAGAAAAGAAGGAGGTTAATTTTTGATATGCAGCTGTAATGTTTTGAAACTCTATTTTTACTTTGTTAATGAAGAAGACATCTTGAAGTTTCAATGTGTTGTTGAATGATCATTTAAAGTTTTTTAACCACCTGTTTGTCGAGGGCCCCTACAAACAATGAATGTTCTGCATCTCATTGTTTTCTTTCATTTGTATTACAATTGTTTTGTGTTTCCTTTTAATTCATTCTATAGCACTAATTTTAATAGGATAATGATAACATGCTTTCATCAAGTATTCTTTTGAACTGATAGGCTTTGGTAATCATAATCATAGTTTAATCATTTTCCATAGATCTTCTCATAGTTTTTATATCAAGAGCATGGTAATTCCCTTTACAACTTCATTTCCAAGCATTTTTTTTGTAGAGCATAATTAGATTTTCTTGTCATTCTTTACCGTTTCATAGCATTTCAATTTCACAATAAAAATGATTTCTTTGAAAAACGTTTCAATTGCACAACAAGAATGATTTTCTATCATTTTCTTTTAGAACTTAGTTGTGTAATTTTCATTTCATTTAAGTTTCATGCAGGAATTGATAGGACAATAATTCTGCTTTTAGAAATTAGATGTGTGCTACAATAGATCAATTTAGTTTCTTTAATGAGAGAGAGTGAATTTGCTAATTTCATTTTGCAAGTGTGAGTTTACATTAGTTTTCATTATGCAAGTATGAGTTAATTTTGTTTCCATTATGCAAGAGTGAGTTAATCTAGTTTTCATTTTGCAAGTGTGAGTTAATCTAGTTTTCATTCTGCAAGTGTGAGTTAATCTTTTTTTTTTTTGTGTGTGTGTGTGTGTGTGTGAGTTTTTTATGGTTTCATTTTTCAAGTAAGAAATATTGCTTTAATTCCATAATCATTTTAATTTCCACTAGATAGGAATATTAGTTTCATTTTGAGATAGGAACACCAAACTTAAGGATACATTTCCAATAAGTCATTCATATAAATAATCCAATTTAATAAAAAGGGATTCTAGTATATATTGTGCACTTGCACTTCACAAGTTTACAAACTCTGGTTGATAATTTATGTAATCAATTTAAGACAGTTAAATTGACAAACAATCAACATCCCCAACTGTATGCGCCTCCTGAGCACTATATATATGAGGCATACCTCCCTGGTACAATGGACAACCCTTCTTATGATGATCTTTGCCACATATCCAACACTACAATGGTCCTCTACCATAACCTCTAGTATGCTGCTCTCCAGGCTCTGACCCATGTCCCGTCTCAATTGTATTGAACTTCTTGTAAAGAACCACATTTTTTTTCTCACCTTTATCTTGAGGTCTTCCCCACTTTGGTGGCCAATTCCTTTTAACTTTATCATTTCCTTTCAAGTCACATTTAGGCTTAACTTTGCGTTTTGACTACTCATAAAAATGCTTCAATTTCCATATGGCTTCCTCCAGTGATCTAGGCTCATCAAACTCAATCCGGTCCCTATAATCTGTTGGCAACCCACTGATGAATCTATGGATCTTATCATTCTCATCCTTGTGATATGGAACATATCTCAACAACTCCAAGAACCTGCTAATATACTCATCATCTGTCATAGAACCCATATGTAGCTTATAAAAATCCTTAGCTCTCTCATCATAATACCTCTCCGACAAAAACGTTTTGAAGAGTATCTCAAACTTAACCAAAATCAACTATTATTCCTGAATTCGCTTGACATTCTTCACATCTTCCCACCAAATGTCTGCTTTCCCTTTAAGGCTAAAGGTGGCTATATTGGCTTTCATGTTCTCTGACTAGCTATGCAATCTGAAGAATTTCTTCACCCCAAGCAACCATGCCTTTGCATCTTCTACCTTCTTCATCTCTCCATCAAATGTAGGAGGCTTGAATTTCTTTAACTACTCATGTAAGCATTCACCCCTCCTACAAGGATTATGATGGTGATGACTATGATGATGTCTCTTGGATGAGGAACTAGAATGATGCCCATACATACCAGTCCTTTTGTCAGATGTATCTAATGATCTACCACCTCCAGTTGTGTCCCCTCTATCCAACATGTATCTGAACCGAGACTTGCTACCATAGGCTCCATTAGTTTTCTCTTCCTATTATTGACTGATTCTCATTTGACATTGTTTCTGCAACTCTAACAAGCTCTGAAGGATTACAACATTAGAATCTACCTGCTTCTCCTAAGCCCTTGCAAATGTTTTTTGAGCCACAACCAACCCGTCATTGTCTAATTTGCAAGTTTTGATCTATGCCCTCAATATCCTCAATGTATTTTTTACATTAGGAGAATACTCTTCCCCTTGTTGCCTAACTAATCTAGTGGGAGAGTCATAGGAACTGGAGTCTTCCATTTTACTTGCCATCTTTGATTCTCTTCTTCTTGCAAGTGTACCATGTTAGATAAACCAAATAGATACAAAAATAAAATCCATACCTTAGTGATGTTCAGGGGAGGCTTATCTCATTTGCAAGATCAATCCACATTTGCCTGTACATGTATAATCATAAGCATATCCATATAATCATATCAACACATCAACATAAAAACATAACAACATAAGAACATCATGCATGACCATACCAAATGTATAACATGACCCCATGCATGACAACCATAACCTTGAAAACATCAGACTTTACCCAAAGAGAGAACAACCCTATCTGATACCACCCTGTAACCGCCTCCTCCCACATTTACCCACTTTCACTGCCTTGCCTGGTGTTGTCACCCTATGAAAAATGTGTTTTCAACAGTTAAAAGAGGGAAAAAGAGCAGAGAATTTTGAAACCATATTCTAATCCACATAAGAACTCAAAGCTAAATCATACAGCCTCGAATGGATAGTGCTCAAAATTATCTTTCCAACGGTATATGGAACTCCTCAAATGGACTCTTGAATCAAATGCCTAAGGGTAAAATCTCAGGTCCTGGCATATCGATGATCCATATTAGAGATCAAAGGTCCAGGGTGCAATACAACAGCAGAAGCATTTTTCCTATATGTGATTAGTGATCCAGCACATCGTAGGTCCAAGGCATCATAACATCAAGAGATCAGTGCATCACAATCGGCAATCAAACATGTGACACCCTTTCAAAGTTGCGATATCATATAGATTTCTTATTGCGATTAAATTCATCGAGACTTGAGCCTCTAGCGTTAAAGCACTCAGAATGCCTTGAAACATTTAACAAAGGAAATCAATTACAAAACAAGAAGAGGGCTGATATTTTCTCTCTACTTGAGGGGGCCACATGGCTGAACATCATTGGATCCAATAAATGAAACGTGGCTACACATGATTGGTTTCGATACATGACACTTGGCAGCATATGGTTGGCTCCAATAAGGAATATGGGGATACTAACGTCAGCATGACACAACGATATGGTGAACACATGGCAGGAAAATTTGGTGTTTTAAGGGGTCATAAGGGGCCAAAATAGGGCGACATATGTCACCTCTCACAAGGTGACACATGGCAGAGGATGACATCACATCAGCGATCAATGATCGGAGGATGAGCATTGTCACTTCTATTTAAATCTCCAATTGTGATCTGCCAATAAAGGGTCTCCGACACAGGGGCTAGCCTGCAGTCACATAAAGAGTCAAAGATCCAAGGGCTTAGCGTAGAGGGTGACCGACAATTGGCGATCAACAAAACAACACATCACTCCATATTGAAACCCCCGATTATGACCTTTCGATAAGGGGGCTCTGATTTCGTGCTAGTGCATGGTCTAGAACAACTTAAAGGACTAGGGTTGCCTAACCATTTACAAAGGAAAATATTCCCTGGACAGGATTCTAAAGGCCCTAGAACCTTAAGGCTAAGCACCCAGTCATATGATGAAGAAGTGTTGAAAGGTCTCAAAGCAAAATGGGCCTAAAGGGATCAAAGTTCACTATTTCATGGAGCTTATCATGTGTAAATATTGTGACAGGTTACATTATGAGGCATGTTACATTCTGATAGCATGGTACAGGGCTTTAAAGACGTAATGGGTTAACAAACGAGGTATTTAATGGAGATATGGGGACTTAGGAAGACTTAATGGCTCGGCATGGAGCTCCACTCAATCATACAATGAAGGACTATTAGGACAATCTCCACTTCTACTCTTTGATAAGCCACCCATTTGATTGCTACCAACTCTAAAGAGTGTTGAAGTTAGGCAATTAAGGTGAAAGCGACGGGAACCGTCCGAGCAGCTAGAGGGACACATTGTGGCAGAGACATGGCGTGATCAAGGGCCTTCACATGAATGACATAAGGATATTTTCCTCAGTCATCTTTTAGTTTTGAATATTTATGTTTATTTTGTAATTTCTATGTATTTCAAGAAAGGAATCAAATCCTTGGTAATCATTTTAGGTAGCAAAGATATCACACAATGAGACAACTAATCTATCAGAAAACTATCCCTAGGCTGAGATATTTTTTAACTGATTCAAAGCTCCCCCTCTCCTTATAAATAGGAGGAAAAAACACTTAATAAAGGTTCTAGAATTCTACACCCAAGGGGTCCAAATTATATGATTCCACTTTTGGTTCTATCTACCTGTTCAGGAGGGACTTGAGCTATGTATTGCTAAATGTAAATGGACTAGTGAATTGGACTCGTTTTGAAGGATGAATGAATCTCTTTGGTGATTCCATTCAGAGAAATGTGAAATATGTCTCCCCTTTGTTTATCACTTCATGTATGTTTTCCCCCCTTTGAAATTGTGTAATGAAGCTGTCGGTTTCACTCTTATTCATGGTTGTATATTTTGCTACTAAGTAGTAACGATAATTGTGGTAATTACAGATTTACTTGTGATATTCGATAGCCTACAATACCTATATGAACACAGATTTACATATGCTAATTAGTAGAAAATGTATTCATGATGTATGTATATTGGGACCTTAATTAACACTCCATTGTTTATGCCATTCCACCTCTTCAGTCTTCCATACTTCTGCCAGAATATTCTTGCTTAGGATTACATATTATTCCCAACCCTATTTATCAGATTCCTTCCTTTCTCTCCTCCTCTTCATTTTACTACAACTCCAATATCAAGCTGCCTATCATTGCATGTCAGCCACCAGAACTAGACATTTCTCTTTGAGATTGGCCTGTTTTACCCCCTGAGAATTTGGATCCATGTATTGGCTTGATTTTACCTTTATGAAGGCCTATTAAATCAAGACTCCTTTATTATCTTTTCAATCCACGTGACAATTGGAGTGCAGTAGAATGCCCCATTGATAATCTTCCAAAGAACTCATCTCTTTAAGATGTCTTAGGCACTGGTCTACAATAAACCCAGAAGCCGTCTCTAAGAAGATTTCTATATCTCCTGAAGCACTTGTGCTACATGTGCTAAAAAAAATTGACAACATATTTCTGACACCATTGCCGAGGAACGAATCATAATATTTTTCCCTGGGTACGATAACTTTTTACATTCCCTCTGTTAGGTGAGCAAGGGAAGTGTGGGTTGAATACCTCTCACCTTGGTGACTCCACTGTTTCAATTTATGTTAAATGTCCTGGAAACGCCACTATCTATATCTCTATTTGATCATCCTGGATTTCAAGTAGCCTCATACTTGCTTTGATGCTAAACCAGTCAAAAATTTCCCTACCTTTGAACTTGACATCACTCACCTAGGGAGGTTTTCAAAATGGCCCTTCCTGCATTCTTGGCCAACAAATTTGGCCCACTTGATTTTTCTTCTATTTCTGGTTATCCCAATCATGTCCCTTTATTTCATGAATGGAATACCTATTTCCCTAGATTCACTGGAAACATAGATAGAAGGTTGAACCAACACCTTAAGGATTTTCATGAATGCATGGAACAACAGGGTTTGAAGATGCACAAATGAAATTGTTCATGTACTCTTTAGAAGCCGATTTTATAATTTGGTATAGAACAATACCTCATGGCAACATATCTTCCTTAAAGATTTTTCATATGGCATTCAATCACTATTGAAAAAGATATATCCATGGGATGCTCTATTTGAAAATTCCTATGCATGTTTCAATGATGAAGATATTCCTGAGGTTAATGACCCTGCTGAAGATGTTTATGGGGCTCTGCTCTAAGAAAACATATACTCACATCAAGAAGCATCACCCAATAATCAAGAAAGAGAAGAAGGAGACATTATAGAGCTACAAATAAACCCTCAGAGATCTTATTTAGTCAAAGTTGATGATTCTCCTTCTTATGATGAATGACTCCGATGCAGAGTCAACTGATGCAGAGACACAACAATCCCAATCATGGGAAGTTGCACAAGAAGAGGACGCCCACCAGGAGGTTAATAAATAGGCTCTAGTTTACAATGCACATCCATAACCTAGAGAAAAATTTCAACAACCTCCTCCGATTTATGATTCATATTATTCATAGTAGGATGAGATGGTTGTAGAGGTTCAAAAGGAGATGTTTACCAACAAGTGGGGAAAAATCTCCCAACAACAATTTTTTCAAGAAGATACCAAAGTTGAAAGATCAAGTAGTGCCTGTGACCACTTGATGCAGAAAGATTCCTTCCAGGAATTTTCAGTAGACTCTCCAATCTATGATTCTTACAGTTCAAAAAGTGAAGATTCTATTGCAGATTTCCAAGAAGGTTGGCCTGTTGTCAAATTGGTAGCAAATGATTAGTAACAATATTTTCTTGAAAAATATAAGGATGAGGAGCTAAATAGTATTTGTGGCTGCCCTGACCAAGAAGATATTGGTTAGCATACTTTTCATGAAAATAAGGCAACTACAAAATTTTCTTATCAGTTCTATGACCCTGTAGTTGATTACATGACCACATTCTTAGGTCAATAGCAAATGGTTTTTTCTGGAGTATGTATTAGGTTTTTTGTTTGAAGACTTTTCATGTTGCATGGTTGCTTTGATTTTTAAATTTCAGCAACATGAAAGCATAAGGCCCAACACCCAAATGTTGACCCCGTACCATTGGAGGGATGAAATCACTTAGGTGCTTTGATCTTTAGTACATAAGTAGTATTTTTATATAAATAAGATCACTAGTTGAGCATTTATTTTCTAGTTGTTAGAATTTACTTTTCTACATTTTAGTTCGATGAGGAAAGGACTCCCTAGAAATAAATTTTCATGGAGATTTTATGGTTGTATAAGTGCATTATAAATTTTGATTCCATGCCCAATGGTGAAGGCTACTAGTCTGTAGGTTCTCAGCACCTTGCCAGCAAGGCACTGTCCCTAGGTGGAGAGAATGTTGTCACCCTCTGCAAAATGTGTTTTCAGTTGTTAAAACAAGGAAAAAGAGAATAGAGGTTTGCAGCCATATTCCAAGCCACATAAGAACTCAAAACTAAATTAGACCCCCTCCAATGCATATTGCTCAGAATTAGCTTTCCAATGGTATACGAAACTCCTCAAATGGACTTTGGAATCAAAAGTTAGAGCAGATTGAAGTTACCCTTGAAAAACTAGAAGACAAGGAGAAATGCCTAAGTGCAAAATCCTGGGTCCTGGCATATCGACGATCCTGCATATTGGCGATCAGAGGTCTAGGCTGCAACACAACAACATAAGAGTTTTTTCGATATGTGATTAGTGATCCCTCATGTTGGAGGTCCCGTACATTGGAGGTCCAAGGCATCAGAGAATTGAGAGATCGACGCATCACAATTGACGATCAAATAGGTGACATCGTTTCAAAGTTGTGATATCACATAGAGTTCTGATTGCGATTAGATTCGTCGAGATTTGATCCTCTAGCATTAAAGCATTGAGAATGCCTTGAAACATTCAGCAAAGGGAATCATTTGCAAAACAAGAAGAGGGCTGACCTTTTCTCTCTCCTCGAGGGGGCCACGTGGCTGCACATCATTGGATTTGATGCTACACATGATTGGTTCTGATACATGACACTTGGCAGCATATTGTTGGTTTCGATAAGGGACATGGGGCAACTAATGTTAACATGACGCGGTGATACGGTGGACACGTGGTAGGAAAATTCGCCGTTTTGAGGGGTCATAAGGGGCCAAAACAGGGTGACACATGTCACCACTCACAAGGTGACACATGGCAGAGGATGACGTCACATCAATGATGGATGATCGAAGGATGAGCATTGTCACTTGTAGTGAAACCTCCCATTACAATTTACCAATGAAGGGGCTCTAACACAAGGGTTGACCCGCAATCGCATAAGGAGCCAAAGATCTAAGGGCTTAGCACAAAGGGTGATCGACAATTAGCAATTAGTGAAACAATGCATCACTCCATAGTGAAACCTCTGATTGTGATCTTCCGATAAGGGGGATCCATTTTCATGCTAGCGCATGGTCTAGAAAAAATTGAAGCACCACAACCCCTAACCATTTACAAAGGAAAATAGTCCCTGCACAAGTGTCTAAAGGCCCTAGCGCCTTAAGGCTAAGCACCCGATCATAGCCCTTGGTCACATGATGAATAAGTACTGAAAGGGCTCAAAGAAAAAGGGGCCTAAAGCGATTAGAGTCCACTGTTTCACAGAGCTTATTGCGTGTAAATATTGCGACAGGTATAATCCCTCATATTACACTTTGGTTGTTTTATGAGGCATGTTACGTTCTGATAGCATGGTAGAGGGCTTTAAAGATGTAATGGGTCAACAACCGAGGTATTTAATGGAGATATGGGGCTCAGGAAGACTTAATGGCTCAATATGGAGCTCCACTTTGTCATACAATGAAGGAATGTGAGGACACTCTCCACTTCTGCTCTGTGACAATCCAACACAGTTGATCGCTACCAACTCCAGAGAGTGGTGAAGTCAGGAAATTAAGGCGAAAGTGATGGGAACTGACCGAGTAGCTAGAGGGACACATTGTGGTAGAGACGTGGCATGATCAAGAGCCTTCACAAGAATGACAAAAGGAATTTTCATCAGTAATCTTTCATTTTTGCTTATTTTTATTTATTTTGTAATTTTTGTCTATTTTAAAAAAAGGAATCAAATCCTTGGTAATCATTTTAGGCAGCAGAGCTATCACGCACCGAGACAGCTAGTCTATTGGACAACTGGCCCTAGGATGAGATATTTTTTAACTAATTCAAAGCTCCCCCTCTCCTTATAAATAGGGGGAAGAAACACTTAATAAAGGTTCCATAATTCTGCACCTGAGGGGTCCAAATTCTATGATTCCACTTTTGGTTCTATTAGCCTGTTCTAGAGGGACTTGAGATATGTATTGCTAAATGTAAATGGACTGGTGAATTGGACTCATTTTGAAGGATGGATGGAACTCTTTGGTGATTCCAATCAAATAAATGTGCAATATGTTTCCCCTTTATTTATCACTTCATGTATGTTTTTATTCCTGTAAAATAATGTAATGAAGCTACCAATTTCACTTGTATTCATGGTTGTTAAGTAGTAACAATACCTATGGTAATTACAAATTTAGCTGTGTTATTCGATAACCTACAATACCTGTATGAGCACAGATTTACATATGCTAATTAGTAGCAAATGTATTCGTGATGTATAGATCTTGGGACCTTAATTAGCGCTCCATTGTTTCTGCCATTCCACCTATTCAGTCTTCCATACTTCTTTCAAAATATTTTTGCTTAGGATTCTGTATTATTCCTAGCCCTATGCATCAGATTCCTTCCTTTCTCTCATCCTCTTCATTTTACTACAACTCCAATATTAAGCTACCTATTTTTGTGTATCGGCCACTATAACCAGACATTTCTCTTTGAGATTGGCCCGTTTTACTGCCTGAGCATTTAAATCCATGTATTGGCTTGAGTTTACCTTGAGGAAGGCCTATTGAACCAACCCGCCTTTATTATCTTTTCAAACTATGTGACAATTGCAGTACTGCAACAGAAATCCCCATTGATAATCTTCCAATGAACTCCTCTCTTTAAGATGTCTTAGGTACTGGTCTACAATCAACCCAGATGTTGTCTCTAGGAAGCTTTCTATATCTCTTGAAGCACTTGTAGTAAAATTTCTACAAAAAGAGACAACATATTTCCAGCGCCATTGAATTGGGTTAACGTGGGAGGGGGTGGTTACAGGGTGGTATCAAATCTCCCATGTTAAAATACTTGGACTGGATGGGACGAATGTGTTTCTAATGCATGCATGTTAGTTGTTTATGTGTTCATTATGCATGCATTGTGATTGTCACTATTGTGGTCTTGTGTCATCATGATGTTGATGTTGAGATGATTGATTTGTTGATTCCATTATATATACATATGTTGTGCTAATCCGAATTGATTGTGAAGACGAGATAACATCCCCTGAACTTCACTGAGATACTTGTGATCATGTTTATGTTTGGTTTATCTAAAATGGTATGTTTGTAGGAAGAAGAAGATCAAGATGAGTAGCAGAAAGGTGGACTACAATTCACATGTTTCTCCCTACAAATCAGATGAACAACCGGGGATGATTATTCCCCAGATATAGAAGATACATTGAGAAGTTTGAAAGCATAAATTAGAATTTGTAAGGTGGATAATGAAAGGAGAAGCAAACATAAGTTAATTTAGTCATCCTTCAGATTCTATTAGATTTGCAAAGATAGGGACCACTTAGGATTAGTCATGGACAAGAGGAAAGGACCAATGGGGCATATGGCAGTAGGTCTCAATCAAGATACAAGTTTGAAAAGGATGACATAGTTAGAGACAATAGGTTCTTGGATACACCTACAAGAAGGGATAATGACTGTGGGTTCTATTCTAGTTCCAGTTTAGAGAGACATCATTGTAATCACCACCACTATTTGTATAGGAGGAGTGAGAAGCAATCTCTTCCAGAAAAGTTCAAGAAAGCAAAGGCTCCTACATTTGATGGAAAAATGAAGAAGTCATAAGATGCATAAGGTTGGTTTCTTGGGATGGATAATTTTTTCATATTTCACGATTATTCAATAAATATGAAATACAGGATAAATACGTTCAATCTTAAAGGAAAAATAGATATCTGGTGGGAAGATGTGAAGAATATTAGAGGCATTCAAGAAGAGGAGCTGACTTGGAGTGAGTTCAAGAGACTTTTCAGGAAGAAGTATCTATATGAAAGATACTATGATGACAGGGGAAAGGAGTTCTCTAAGTTGAACATGGGATCTATGATAGACAGAGAATATATGACTAAGTTCTTGGAATTGTTGAGGTATGTACCATATCTTAAGGAGGAGAAAGAAAATATTCAAAGATTCATCATTGGGTTGGCAGCATCATTCAAAGACAAGATTGAGTTTGATGAGCCAGGATCATTAGAGCAAGCCATAATAAAGTTGAAGCACTGTTATGAGCAATCAAAGCACAAGACTGAGTCTAAGTAGGATTGGAAAGGTAATGAGAAGAATAAAGGAAAGTGGGATAAGAAGAGAGGAAATATTAGGATACATATGACAAGGATATGCAACACCATATAAGAAATTCAATGCAATTGACAGAGGACAGGGATTGTAGTATGAGGAGCAGAAAAAGGATGATGGCAAGAAGCCTTTGTAGTTTTGTACTTGTGGCAAGGATCATCATATGAGTGATTGTCTACAACATCAAGGTGAAAGACGTTATATTTAACATGCTCAGGAGGCACAAAAAATTGGGGATGTTGGACAAATTATCCCTTGGATTTATGCAACATTGAATAATAGGAAGACTGATCATCAGACATCTATTATTGAGATGGAAGGTAAGCTTTGTGATCAACTTGTTACTATTTTTGTTGAACGTGGATCTAACTATATTTATATCAATCCTGACCTGGTGGATAACTGTTTCTTGAATAAAGAAGTGCATGCAGAATCTTGGTTGGTGTAGTTGGCTACAAGCACTAAGAAAATATTTCATCATTAGATAAGATCTTGTGCATTTGATCTGAACAGTCTACAATAACACATCTAAATGTGCTTCTGTTGGGATCATACAATATGCTATTGGACATGGATTGGTTTTATATTCACTAGAATAAGGTAGATTGCTATGACAAGGATCTTAAGTGGTTGGATGATGATGGAGAGAAGAGAATGTTGCAAGAAAAGAAGAGGCCTACGTTAGTGAGAATGGTTACAACTATGCAGGAAAAGCGTAGTCACAGGAAAGGGTCTGTATTTTTTGTAATTCATATTTCCATTTACAAAGTGAAGGATATTGAGGATGCTAAAGGATTGAAGAGGTATCCGATTTTGCAGCAGTTTTAGGGTGTATTTACTGTTGGAAATAGCAACAAGAAATGCTAAAAATAGCATTGCTATAAATAGAATTTCAGGTACCAATGTTGGACATAGCAACAAGGAATGAAAAAATAGAAATGCTAAAAATAGCACTGCTATAAATAGTATTTCGGGATACATTCCAAATTTAGTTAGTCCCTAAACTAAAATTGAGAATTAAAATTCGAATTTGATCTTAGCAGTTGTTTGTAAAATAATTAATTAATTCATCTTGAGTTAATTAGTTGTAGGAAATCAAACATGAAGTCTATGTGAAGACATGCAACATTTTTTCCATTGATTGAGGAATTTATCCCTTGATTAAAGGAGATCAGTATGAGTTGTACTTTGAGTTGAAATTAGCTAGCTTAGTTAACTGAGTTAAGTCCAGTTAGATTAGTTCAAATAGTTTGTTGAACTAATTGTGAGTTCAATTAGTTAATGCATGCATGCATGTAACTGCTGCACTTCAGATAACTGAATATTCTCTCATAAATAACTCATGCATGTCAGTTCAGTTAGAGACCCAGTTGAGATCAGAGGAAGGGACAATGTACTATCAGTTGGAGGATTTTTCCTATATAAGAAATGCATCCATGCAAAAGGCTTTCCCCAAAGTATTCTTCTATGTTCATGTGCGATTGATTTCTCATTCTCAGTTATATGTGTTCTATTTGATCTTTCTCAAAATTGATTAAGCTTCCGCAAGTTTGTTGTAGAAGTAGATCTTGTATTTTGCTTTAATATATTGCATAATCTACTGATCTACAGTGGGAAATTCTACATGGTATCAAAGCAAAGGTGGTGAAAGTGAAGAACAATATACAAAGAAGAGAGAAGTTCGAAGTTTGAATTTCTTGCTTATAGAATTCGAATTCTTATCACATCTCAAATTTCACCAATGGCATTCAACGATTTGAGACTCGAGTATGCCCTTGATGGCAGCTCGAATTATATAGCCTGGAAGGATCTCATGGAAACAGTATTAGAGGACAACAGTCTAAAGGACTTCATTGATCAAGAAGTCCCCAAGCCAGTAGCGGTTAATGCTACAAAATTTGTAGAATGGAAGAAATGTGTGGCTAGAGGGAGGAGAATCCTCCTGGAGGGAGTTTGAGACCACATTGTCTCGAGCCTCCATGGGAAGGAGACATCGTTTTCAATGTGGAAAACATTGAAAGATGTATATTAGAACAAAAATGATCAGAGGAAGATGGTGCTGAAAGACAAGCTTCAGAAAATGAAGTGTGAAAAGGGCGACACGATCTCTACATATCTGAACAACCTCACCACCTGCAGGGATGAGCTTGGAAGTGTATGGATCACGACAGCCGTTGATGACATGGTGAGTCTTACTCTCCTCGGCCTTCCTAAGAGCTAGAATAGCTACCAAGACTCGGTAAATGGAAGAGAGAAATTGCTAGATTGGGAATGACTTTGGTCAGATCTGATGTAGGAGGAGAAAAGAGGAAGCACCAAATATGGTTCTTCATCCAAGGAGGATGAACAAAATTGTGCCTTAGTAAGGAAAAGAAAGGGAAGGAGAAGGATTCTCATCCCAAATTCAGTTCTTCTTATGGTGGGAAGAAGGTTGACAAATCGAAAGTGTGATGCTTTCATTGTCATGAGGTGGGCCATTTTGCTACAAATTGTCCACTGAAGAAATCCAAGAAGGGATCCAAATAAGGATTAGATGGTGAGGCACTAGCCTCATAGTTCGATTTGGATTTCACCCTCATCACATGCATGGTTTCATCCATGGTGGTATGTGGTTGATTTCTTGACAGTTGATCTTCATTCCACATGACAGACGATAAGATTTTGTTGAGTACCTTAGAGGAGAAAGATCTCCAGATACTCATAGAGATGGGTAATGATGAAAATTATAGTGTCTTAGGAGTAGTCACAATTGTTTTTCAGAGGGAGCATGGAGCTCACATTACCTTGATTGATGTGAATTATGTGCCAGGACTGAGGAAAAGCTTGGTATCGATCACAATGCTGGAAGACAAAGGCTATGATGTAGTCTTCAGTAAGGAAAAGTTTTTCCTTAGACACGTCACCATGAGACAGGTGAAGCAGATCGGTTCATGAGTCAAGAACCTGTATGCTCTTGAGGTTCAAGATGCATGTAAAGCCTTGAGGAGCAAGGCAACTGATGGAGACTTGGTGGTTGAGAGGGAGAGTACATTACCTCTCAACATGCAACACTAGAAGAAGTCTCAGGAAATTGTGGAGGAGCCACAATTGGTGAAGTAGCTTTAGGAGGTTGTGGAGAAACCACAACTAGAGAAGCTGAGAGGAGACCGAGTGAGGCATCCACTCATGTAGAGACCTCTAGTAGGGGGAAATTTCGAGCCAAGTGGGAAGAGGGATCACATGCATCCATACCTCCAGGTCGAAGGTGGGGTGATGTGGAGTGATAGTCTCAAGAAGGTTGGAATAGGGGCAGGATCATTGACATACCCAACCCCTTTGATTAGACCTTGCTACAGGAGCCCCGATGTGGAGTAGCAGGGCTAGCTGAGTGGGTAGAGACAAATGCGGATGGAGCAGCAGAGAGAGCTACAATGCAGGAATCCCAAGATAGCACAGAGCTAGCAGGATGCAACAATGCGAGAGGCAAAGGATTGTTGCACAAGTGCAACATGGCATAGAGAGGTGTGCAACGGTGCGAGATGCATGGGGTGTTCTAGTAGCTCAGAGGTTACAGAGGGAGCACTTGTTAGTGGCAGAGGAAGCTTCAGCATCAGAGCATGTTTCTAGCCCAATGGGGAGGTTAGTTGGGAGATTGTTTTATTTCTAGAGTTGCTGGAGCAATAACACTTGGAAGAAGTGTTGCATGCATAACATTCCAAAGGTTCAGGATTAGGTTCGAGTTGAAAGCCTTTATTGTTGAGAGGGAGTGTTAGAAATAACAACGAGAAATGCTAAAAATAACATTGCTATAAATAGCATTTCAGGTACCAGTGTTGGACATAGCAACAAGGAATGAAAAAATAGAAATGCTAAAAATAACATAGCTATAAATAGTATTTCAGGATACATTCCAATTTTAGTTAGTCCCTAAACTAAAATTGAGAATTAAAATTTGAATTTGATCTTAGCAATTGTTTGTAAATTAATTAATTAATTCATCTTGATTTAATTAGTTGTAGGAAATCAAACATGAAGTCTATGTGAAGACATGCAACAGTTTCTCCATTGATTGAGAAAGTTATCCCTTGATTAAAGGAGATCAGGACGAGTTGTACTTTGAGTTGAAATTAGTTAGCTCAGTTAACTGAGTTAAGTCCAGTTAGATTAGTTCAAATAGTTTGTTGAACTAATTGTGAGTTCAGTTAGTTAATGCATGCATGCATGTAACTGCTGCACTTCAGATAACTGAATATTCTCTCATAAATAACGCATGCATGTCAGTTCAGTCAGAGACTCTGTTGAGATCAGAGGAAGGGACAATGTACTATCAGTTGGAGGATTTTTCCTATATAGGAAACTCATCCATGCAGAAGGAATTATCTCCTTTAGGACTGTGCAGTTACTATTCAGTTTAATGTGTTGTGTGAGAGGTGAATTCACACAGGTGGCAGCATTGGACCCCAGGAGAAAATGCGCAAGGAAATAGGAGGCTTGGAGGGCAAGGAGAAGGTTTGTGAGAAGCCTTTGACTGTTTATGAGAAGTAGAGGGATTGTACTGAGAGCAGGATAGATTGTGAGCTAATGCTTTATGTAATCCAGACATATTTCCACTTGTATGATAATACGGAGATCATGGTTTTTAGCTAAGGCTTTCCCCAGAGTATTGTGTTCATGTGTGATTGCTTTCTCATTCTCATTCTCAGTTATATGTGTTCTATTTGATCTTTCTCAAAATTGATTAATCTTCCGCAACTTTGTTGTAGAAGTAGATCTTGTATTTTGCTTTAGCATATTGCATAATTTGTTGATCTATAGTGGGAAATTCTACATTTACAACAGATATTTTAGAGTTACCACCTCATAAGGAAGTGGAATTTTCTATTGAGTCGATGCTGGGAGCAATAATAGCATCAAAGGCACCATACAAGATGAACACTCCAAATTTGGTAGAATTGAAGTTGTAGCTTAAGGAAATGCTATATAAGGGACACATTAGGCTAAGTGCGTTGACTTGGAATGCACCAGTGTTTTTTGTGAAGAAGAAGGATGGTACTCTTAGGTTGTGTATTCATTATAGGCATTTGAACAAGGTGAATATTAAGAACAGGTACCCTTTGTCGCAGATTGATGACTTGTTTGATTAGTTGAAGGGAGCAACAATGTTCTCGAAGATTGACTTGAGAGTAGGATATCATCGGGTACACATTAAAGAAGAAGAAATCTAGAAAACCACATTTTGTACCAAGTATGTGCATTATGATTTTTTTGTGGTTCCTTTTGGTTTGACTAATGCTATAACTACTTTCATGTGTTTGATGAATAATGTGTTGTGTCCTTATTTGGACAAGTTTGTTATAGTATTATTTGATGATATATAACTGGTATATTCTAAGAGTAAGGAAGATCATGCAAAACACTTTGCAGTAGTATTGAGATTGTTGAGAGAGAATCAGTTGTATTCCAAGCTTAGTAAGTGCAGTTTCTTTCAGACATAAGTTCATTACTTTGGACATGTTGTTTCCAACGAAGGTATAGTAGTAGAACCAAAAAATATCAGAGCTATCATGGAATGGGAAACTCCTAGGAATGTGGATGAGGTCAAATCATTCATGGGGTTAGCAGGTTATTACGAGAATTTTATTAGCAAATTCTCATGGATTTCATATCTTATTACATCCTTGCATAGAAAAGGAAATAAATTTGAATGGATAGAGGAATGTGAAACTAGTTTTGAGAAGTTGAAGCATTTTCTAAAGAATTATTTGGTCTTGAAGATTACGAATCCAAATAAATAGTTCATTTTGTGTACATATGCTTGCAAGAGGGGACTTGGTGGAGTCCTGATATAGGGAGGATAGGTAGTATGCTATGAGTCAAGGAAACTGAATGAGCACAAGAAAAACTATGTCAATCACGATTTTAAGTTGGAAATGATCATTCATGCATTGAAGATGTGGAGACACTCTCTTCTTGGTAGGAGGTTCATATTTATGAGTGATCACTATGGGATGAGGTACTTGTTCACCAACCTAATTTGAATGCCATGAAATCTAGGTGGTTGGCTATGCTGAGTGAGTTTTTCTTTGAGATCAGGTACATCAAAGGAAATGAGAAGAGGGTTGCTGATGCTCTTAGCATATGTAACACCCCCCCAAGTCTACCCAAAGTAACCATGCCAACTAGAGTAAACATGAGGAGAGATTCTACTACAATCAAATTCAGCCTCCTATGTCACCTTAAGGAAGTGGAATCGATGAAATATCACATACAACCATCCAACACCATCAACAAAACCCTCAAGAGACAAGTCAGACACTTAGACAACCTTTCCCTAGGTCCCACCATTATTTTTTAGCTCTTAGGCCATAGTAGCTCTCATGCTATAGGAAAGGGAGTGGCCATCAACCTAAAGTCGCTCTCACAAGCCTTCCTTCTAACGACTATGGACTAGAATTTCGAGTTCTATGCCAGCGACACTGCTATTTAAGCCACTTTTCTAGCCTAGTATCTTGGCCTTTACCTAGAACTTGTTGTAACTTCCAAAATTCATTAAAAACATAATAAAAATGTTGATCAATCAAAAATCAACCTCAGGATTGACATTCTTTCAAACACTTGGCATCAATGCAACCTACAGGTCTAGGATATAAGACAAAGTATAAACGACTAAAAAAACTTATGAGACATAACCAGAAGGATCACCTCCTTCTCTATTGAACTAGTACATCGTCAATTAGGTCTTGCATCCACCTATTTAATAGTTACAAGTAAATACATGAAATAACCATGAAATCAACCAGTCATTCAACCATGCTTATAACCAAGATAAAACCACATAAACATCAGAGATATGGAAATCATTAAATCAGTGAAAAGTAAGAGAAATTAGCTTTTATTAATCATAGGCAAATCCAACCAGGTTTGGGACTTCCACGTACCACCTGACCATAGACATGGTTGAATCAAATCTAAGTTTTAGCCAGACACCCACGTACCATATTCCAAGCATGAATGTAGGATCTCCTAGAACAAGCAATCCAAGAACAACTAAGGGAATCTAGAGGTTAAACCACCTCCACACTCATCAAACCGTGATCACACCAAAACCGGTACTCTAATCACAACCGAACTGAACTTGGAATGCCATCCTGAATCCATCACTATCCTTGAGGCATTTCCATCTCCTTGTCTCTCAAGATTTACCGCAATCCAATCCCCAATCACTAGGCCCTAAATTGAGACTAGTCTCTCAGGATTTACCACAATTGAAACTCAGATCACTAGGCCCTAATCGAGACTTCTCCCTCAGGATTTACTGTGTATCCTGCCAAACCTAGTCAAGGGATTCCTAGGCCTTTGGGAATGGAACTTGAGACCACTCCACCTTGGAATTTGAAATCCATTTCGCAAACCAAATCTCACAAGACAAAATAAACATCCCAACATACGATGGCATCTAGAAAAATGCTTGGCTAGGCTGAAAACCACTCTCATAACCCGACAAAACCATGCCACCGACAACAAGATAACCATACACCAACATGCCCATGCATTTCCAAACCAGTTAGGAAATCACACATGCAAAAGGTTACCTACAAGTATTCCTGCTGAAGCTACTTAAGTCCTGCTTTCCTTTGCTTGATCCTTGCTTGCTTTTCCTTTCCTTTCCTTCCTTTCCCTTTCCTTTGCTCCAACTAGAGTGATGCAAGAAAACTTTAAGTGACCAAGAGTGAGAGAGAGAGAATAATGAGAGAGCTTCAAACTTTCATTGACCAATCTTACATTGTCAAGACCTGTCAACTGATCCTCAGAAGCCTTTTTATGAACGAGGCCTCTCTTTTCTTCATTTTCCATTATTTTCCTTCATTTCCTCTTCACATGCAACCTGTGACCTTTTAACTTCCTTTTCTCATATTTTCCTTTATTTTCATAAATAAATGTGCCAAAAATGCCTTTTTTCCTTTTAATTTCTTTGCCTTAGCCTTTAACAATTTCCTTAGCCAAAACACACATCCAGCGAGGCCCACTAGGATATATTTTCCCAACATTCAGCTTGGAGTAAGTGTCCCTTAACCGTGGTCTTATTTTGTTTTTATTAACTTTTATTACATGAACTTTTCACCAGGGCTATTACAAAACCCTCCCCCTTGGGGAACACCATCCTTAGTGTCAAACCAGATCAAGCCCTCAGCAAGACTGCTGAAAGTGAAACATACTGCCCATGGAGCTTTATAACTTAGCTCATTGCATTATTTACAATGAAAGACATGCTCAAAAGAAAAACGTCATGACAACATGACCAGATACCAATCATACCACATACTAGAGCTTTATAACAGAACTCATTACGATATTTACAATAACCACATATACACATATGCATATTTAATAAACTAGAAAATAAAATGATACAATGACCTTTTCAATCAACAAAGGAATCCAAAGGCTCACACCTCCACCCTCAAAAGTAGTACTAGGATTCATCTCCTTCCCAGGAAGTCCAGAATCCACTCCCATAGTCAAAGCTGCATCCAATGTCCAGCGCTACAATCCTGTGCTACATGTCCCCTCAACGGACAATTACCAACTGGTTGTTCCAGGGCACACTCCTAATGTGCATCTGATTCCATCTAGAAATGCTCATGACCAAAACCAATATGTTTGCGACCTTCCCTTCTCTGCTACACAGTCCCTCGGGAAATCCAGTCACCCCCTTCCATGCAGTCACACACCTTCCAAGTTCCTCGGAATCCCCTATCTCGGGCGATCCATCCCTTGGCAAGGCTTCCTCACATCGAAAGGTCAAACAACCAAAGCATATGCCTGCCTCAATACCATCATACCGTTCATATCATGCTCCTAGAAATCGGTGGACACTACCGGGTACCAACGTCCCACAATGGCCCTACTCCTAAAGTGCTCTACCAACATACTATTGCATGTTCCAATTCTTTTCGCTGCTGCCGCTGATTCTTGATGTCGGTTTCAACTACTCAATCGGGCATGTTCATGCATTCTTGTTCCAAGCAAACTTCCATTAGATTCAAATAAATTGAAATAACCACAAGTAATACCTCATTGGTAGTTCGTCAATAAGGTGCCGCAATTCTGTTCGCTTCCTGTGACAATAAGTCAAACTATCATATTTGACCAAATCAACACGTATAAAAATATCACAATAGGTTAGCTCAAAACATAACCATCAAAATCATAAATCACATGTAACCATCGCAAACCCAATCATAGATCACATGTAATCATCATAGACCATAATCATAAATCACTTGCATACTAAAACTGAAATAAAATACTGATACTTATCCTTTAGACCCCTCAACACCATTCGTAAATCCCTCAGGTCGGTAAAGGATCCTGTCGACCCTAAGGACATGAAAGGGGTTTATATGATTCCTTGTTCCTATGGGACCCCCTATATTGGAGAGACTGGTCGCTCCATTAATCAAAGGATTAGTGAGCATGCAGCTGATCTTAAGCATAGGAGGACCAAGTCTTCCGCTTTAGCTGAGCATGCTGAGAGTACCAAGTATCATGTTTGCATAGAGGAGGCGAGTGTTATTGCTAGGGTTTCGCATTTCCATCACCGAAAATTTAGGGAAGCCCTTGAGATTGAGAAGAGACCAAACAATCTCAATAGAGAAGACAGATGGAAGATAAGCAGTTGCTGGATCCCTGCCCTCTCCTCCCGTTAAAAGGAATATATATA
>APFE031476920.1:6993-40005 GCA_000404065.3 Pinus taeda
AAAATGAATATTTTTGTATTTTACGATTTTTTCTCGATTTTTTCCCCATTTTTTCCCCTTGCCAATTTAATCCCAATAACGATTTTCGCAACATTGATTCATATACTCATCCACTTTTGTATTTGAGTTGGATCATCTCATACCAATGCTACATTACATTATCAGCTATGGTTGTATCCCTATTGTGTTGGGTATCCCACTCCAATACTTTAGTATCCTTCTTCATATCCCCATGCTAAGATTAAAACGGGGCGTTGGAATGATGGAAATCTTCACATGTGATCATTTATGGCTAAGTACCCACTTTATTGTACTTTCTTACATATTTGATTATGTCAGTATAGTCACACCTTTGGATATGTCCCCTTGGTTTGTGAGGCTATAATCCCCTCTTGTAGAGACACCTCACTTGAATTGTGTATAAATATTAAATACACTACACAAGCTCTCATTTGCATTATCTTATCATATTGATTCACAGTGATTGATTCTTTTCAGCCTACGAGCACCATATATTGTGTTTCTCTTTTTCATGGGTTTGTTGATGGTTCCATTCGATCCTTCCCTCTCCCTCTTGCGATCTCAACTTAATTGTCCATATCTCATATTCTGCTCTGTAAAGTGTTATCAAGAAAAAAGTGTTGTTCAGTCCAAGACCCAAACCTGCAATCATGATAAATTTATCTACAAACTCAAGCATACCTTTCCCCGCTGACCAGCACATACATATATATAGGAGGTGGTAATCATGGACGTGATAACACCAACTACTAAAATTTGAGGTCATTACTACTAGTAAGTTGAAGATCCACTCTATAACTGATGCAGCTATGGATTCTATTACAAACAAGAATTTTCTATACCAACAGATGGAAAGCTATGTATGATGAACTTATATATATAGGAGGTGGTAATCATGGACGTGATAACACCAACTACTAAAATTTGAGGTCATTACTACTAGTAAGTTGAAGATCCACTCTATAACTGATGCAGCTATGGATTCTATTACAAACAAGAATTTTCTATACCAACAGATGGAAAGCTATGTATGATGAAACTCCAAATTCAGTTAAACTTCAAGTACACTGCAAGAATCAGGACAAAGTGGTCTGTCTTCAAATTGAAAATGGTGTTCAGTGTTTAGCAAACAGCTTGCTTCAATGACTATTTGAGAATTTGCAAGGGTGCATCTAATTTGTTGATCTCAAATTATGCATTTAAAAAATGCTCCCTGTTCTCGTTCAAAATATGCACTCCATCTGAATTGGCACCAAGGGCATTTCTTAATAACATATAGATATAGATGAAAAACAGCACTAGAAAAAAAAATAACAAGCAGAAATATAATACAACTAAAATTGAAAATTTTATAACTTATATTTCAAATGCCATTCAATCCCTTCAACTTACCAGCAAACAATCAATAAGGTGCCGTGCTTCAGAAGAAAAATATTCAGGAAATTTGAAATCTCTATCCATGATCCTTTGGAATGTGAGCCACTCACTGCCATCTTTAAAGGGTGATATGCCAGACAGCATCTGATACAAAGTGCAACCCAGTGCCCATAGATCGTTTCTGTTTTCAAAAATTGCAATCTAAAATAACTAAGGAACTCACACACCTACCGTCAAAAGACATATCAACAAGAATATGAATAAAACATCTAGCAACTAAACATAATATTAAAGGAGAAAGCCTAGTACCCAATTGTTGGAGGTGCATGCTTAAGGACCTCTGGCGGAACATAGGCAGCTGTACCAACAAATGTGCAGGCCTTCTCATCTGTGCAAGTTCACAGTTGAGGCCCTTAGAAATCTACTTCAGAATTTCCACTCTTTATATGCACAAGCAGACATATTATTCCAGGTGGAAAGAACAAGTAATGTGTAACAATTATCTTAAATTACAAGAAAACAGAATATTCCATAAAACTACCTTCCTTGAGGCCTTACTTGACGTAGTCGGAATAATTGAGATTGAGGTGTTTTCCATTGGTTTTACACTGCCAAAATCTGCTAGTTTCACATGTCCGTCTGCAGTAAGAAGTAGATTCTCTGGCTGATAACAAGCACACAATATAGTATTTCAGTAAACCACAAATGACTCCACCATGTGATGTGGTATTGCAATCTAAAGTCTAAGTGCCACTCACCTTTACATCTCGGTGTATCAGTCCTACTTTGTGAAGGTACTCAAGGACATCCACAATCTCTGCAATATAGAAACGTGCTTCATCCTCTGAAATACGAGATTTCTGCACCCAAAATATTTAAACTTCCAGTGTTATGCAAGCAATAATGTTTATTCCAACATGCAAATTGCTTATTTTCATATTTGTGTGAATTAGGAATTCCAATGAAGGACAGAATTTAGGCTCTCAATCAATCAAGCAACTATACAACCTCCCTCTAGTGGCTGGATCAAGTACAGTTTTTATGTATCATCAAAAGGTAACCCAGACATAGCTGGAGCAAGGGGAGTATTCAGGGATCAAGAAGGAAACATAGTAGGGCCATCTATCAATCCCTGGGCCATAAATCCAATTACCAAGCAGAACTGGATTCAAAGATATGCGGAGTCAAACAAAACCTAAAACAAAGTTTTGAGAATGATTTAAGGTTAATAATAGCCTACCTTAACAGCACGATTTGAATCCCATCCCGGGATAGGAAGCAACATTCCATGACAGTACTATGAAGATTGCAAACATGTTACAGATTGCAGATTGGTTAGCAAACAAATTAGTGAAGATTGACACCCTCTCAATCAAGTTCTAAATCATATCCTAGCACGGTGACCTTCCATTCCATAGGTTGAAGTTATTCCTTCATAAATGTTGTACCTTCCCAACTTATTCCCAAGCATGCCAGTGAATATGGCAGCTCAATGCAGAAATAGTGGAATGGTACAACAGCAATGGATTTCCCCCAGACCTGTCATTCCAATTAAATGTGACTTCATGGCTTCAACAATTTAACCATGCATGCTCTAGCATTCTGTCCCCTTTCTCATTCAATTTCTGTACTTGGCTTGCTCTGCACAGTAGTCTGGTGTAACACAATGGCAAATTTCTCATCCCATACAGAAAGTGAGAGACCCAGGATGCCAACCCTGCTCAGACAGGGCATAATCTCCGTCTGCCAACCCCTTTATGGTGCAAGAATGGCTCAAGATTTTATGGAGTGGCAAGGCCTCCGGGGTCCATAATCCTGCCTCAGGCACAAGAACCAGGACCAGAGTCTACAATGAACAAAATCCGGATGCTCTTCTCAACTTGGGAAATCATCTGATGGAAAGGGAAGATGTCCTGGCTCATGGGCAAACGAATTTAGACCAGAAGGTGATAAAATCCTTAGACTATTTGGTAGTGGTTAGGAGCCTGGACATCAACTGCTCATAGGCCGTGGCAAGTGGAGAAGGCCTTCAAAATGAGGGTTATTCACAGCCTGGAGAAACTGTTGGAAGGCAAGCTGAGCAGCCAACCAACACTATACACTGAAGAAGAACATGCTGCAGTCTAGCTTGGCAGACTGCTTGGCAAGTAGCACATGATGTTGATTTTCTAGTAGCATACAAGACTCGAACAATTTTCAAACTGATAACTACTTCCAATGATACAATTTGACTTCTTTACAACATTCCAATCATTAAGCAGTTATACTTAAAAAAAATCAACCATTAACATTAAAAGCCATAGAGCAGTAAATATCACAATAAGACAATGAACAAGAGACAATATTACCCTAGGAAAACCCCAATCCAAGGAGAAAAACCCAGCAACCTTTCCTTATGAGAGAATGTCCAATTCAATCCAATTTGTACATCAAAATAGCATATCTTTGACAAGATCACATAGACAAATACTGACCAGCAAGATGACCTCCCACAAGTGCCAAGCCAACCCTCCAATATCCAATACAAAGATCCCTTCCATTCTGTCCATAAATAGGTCTAATTAGATCTGTCACAGGTCTCCTAGAGGGCTGAATTTCAGTCTCTCACTCAGCCTCAGACTAAGGATGATGTCACAGAAATATAATGCCTCAGTCCTTCGCATAAGTCATAGAAGATAGAGTGAGAGACCCTTCGCATATCCACAGGGATATAAGCCACCAACCTTCGCATAAGCCACAGTGATCATGACATCATTCGAAGTGCCTTTTCTTTGGAGGAGATATCACATATATACAGTCTTCAAAAGGGGTTGAATAGGTGCCTCCAAGGAGCCAGGCTGACCTGATCTAGGAGGGCCGACTTGGACACTTGTGGGGTAAGTATAAATTCAAGTTTTCTCTTTCAATTTTATTGATGAAAATACCGACCGAAACTACCATTTTCTAACACATGGCAAGTAGAATTCCTGTGGCCAAAAACAGATCTGGAATAGATGAAGTAGAGCCACTTACTCTGCTTATCTGGTCAAAAATCTCACCACCATCACAAGATTCAAGGCCCAGGTCTGCATAGTTCAAGTCAAGGACAGTGTTTGCAATAAAACTATAATCAAAACTAATCAGAATAAGTTGATTCAAAGAAGTTAGTTGATAAAAGCAGGCAGCACCACATCCAATATCCTAGACACTCTGGTAATTGGCAGACCTGCTTAAATGTTTAAGATTTACATTCAACCGTTTTGAAAACAAAAGCCACCTATTTCAGCAACAGAAATGACCAGTTCTTCAAACTGCACATACAGTACAAATATAATTCACAGCCACCTATTTTAGCAACCAAAAAGTCCAGTTCTTCAAACTGCACGTACAAGACAAGTATAATTAACTCCTGGATACAAATATTGCATGCATCCTGAAAGGTGAAGTACAGCTTTATTATCCCGGGGTGATCTAATTGATCAAGCACAATACGCTCCAGCTTGACATAAGCTGTTTTCTTTTCTTTTGCTATGAATCGTTTATCCATAATCTTCAACGCATATATTTTCCCAGTGTCTTTCTTTTTTGCCCTGACAACCTGAAAGTAGCACAACAATAGCATAACATTAAACATCATTTGAAAAATGGTAGGCTGTAAACAGTCTAAAATGTCAATATCTACAGCCCTGTCACTTCAACGCAGAGACACGTACATCCATTTCTGGCCTTTATAAGAACAAATTTGCATTTAAAATAATGTTTAATTAAAATCATTAACCATTTTGTCTTCATACTTAAAACTTATTTGAAGCATGTCAGCCCCAAGAAGTCTCATTCTCTTATAATGGAATGTTTACTTAAAACAAAAGGAACCCAATGCTTCAATAAACAATAAGAAACAGAATACACCGTGGTAACAGAGAAATAGATCTATGGATCACAAAACAAGAATGATTTGTTAAAGACAAGACTCTTTTCAATGGTTGGTAAAACAAGCTGAAATTTCAGGGTAGGATGAAATTTTAGGGAAGGCCTGTCCTAATCTGATAAAGATCAATCTTCATTCTACATTGGTCCCAATGAAAATCAGAGGTGCCAGAAAAATTCTAAAAGAAAAAAAAAAATTGAGTCCCTAAGGTTCTTCTACCTTAGTTCTTTTCTCTTCTGTTGGATGTAATTTCAAGTCCCATTGACCTAATTTCGTCATTCATGGATATTAATGTATTTCGTTCTTTCTACAAGTGACATGGTTAGTGAAAGACAACATTTTTCTTTGAATTCATTATCCTTAACAACTCAGTTCCCTAAAGTGTTCTCTAACCCATTTGAGAGACGAAAGTAAAGCCAAAGTAAGAACTGATGTAGACACATTAAATATGAAGGGATGACAGATATGAATTGCTAAAAGAAATAAACAAGACAATGGCTTTGGAATCTCTATGCCCTGAACAATAGCTCACATGGTTCGTTGAAAAGACAGTTCTATTTTTAAACATGGAGATTACCGGAAAGTTGTTGTACAGCTATCTTGTTGTATAAAGTTGTTTTTTAACTCTCTGTTAAGCTTTTGATTAATACCTTGCTGCTTTACTAGTATAAGGGCCATTTCATACAGGCTCTTTAATTAAAAAATTTAGATAAATTTTGAATGGGTTTATTTTCCCATTTCACGAACAATTCTGTTGGGCAATTCTCTTAAGAATAATTCAACTGATGTTAAGTTCGGGAGAAACTTGTGCATCATCAAAATATCTTACCATCTATAAGATATTTTAACTGTCAGGTTATCTTGCTAAATTATCCTATTTTAGTTTATTCAAGCATACCAGCGATTATGAAATGAGCTTAATTTAGTTAGTACAAGCTAGTGTGCCATCTTGGGAGCAATGTAAGAACATTCGGACTTCTACAAACAAGACCAGTTAAATTTTATACTACAGGGTTGACTTTGTAATATGAAAAACCTGAATTGTAGCTCATATTCCAGTGATCTTATTCAAAGGTATATTTCATGTCAACTTTATTAATACAAAGTTGATTCCCAAACATCGATCATATAGATGATAATCTCTGTTGCCGTTTGTAGACTTCGATGAGAACTTCATTAGCGTAGATATTTTTAAACCAAAACTCCAGTTTTTAGTAGAATTTGCACAATGCTGAGTTTAAAACTACTGAACATAAATAAGCACATATAAAACAAACCTGAATATAAGAAGCACCATTGTTATGATGTATGTATTTAAAACCAGTAATTCTCAAGTGCTAAAACTTGAAGTACAAATAGCTCATCATATAAATGCAAATGTACCAAATAAGAAACATTTTGTCATTAGCACATAACTTCAAATATAGTATGACTGTGAAACCCTTTTTCAGCAAAACATGAGACAAACAGCAATTTGGAAAAAAAAATAAAATACGTTAGGAGACTGCAGTTAATATCTATAGCTCTGAGTGAAAAGGACATCTAGGATATCGCAAGGTGATGGTGTTCTTTGTAGTCACCTAGAGCAACTTCACAGAGTTGTCCATGTAGGTGGAGCTTGGGAGTCTTAGAGAATCCAGCAATCTTCCACGGGTATGTGTCCTCTACGTTCCAAGCTCCCTGGACTTGGGAATGTCCCTTGCTACCCTTTGTACGCCCCCAGTAGAGACATTGTTAGTTTTTGTTTGGGGTAGCAGCGGACAGGTGTTCTAGTCTCTATGGTGTCTAAGAGGCCAAGGAACAGAAAATCTCGAAAACCAAGAAAAGGTTTAGTGAGAAAAGACTTGGAGACACCTCAATTAAATTAATTAGCCAATATTTAATTATTTCCTAAGTCTAACTTGGGAAAACTGGTTAATTAAAGTGAATTAAATTTTAATTGCAAGAATTCAATTTTGCTCTAGAGACTTCCGAAAAAGTTAATTGACGGAGTCAAGAATATCTTAGCCATCAGTTGAGATGTGATCATGGCCATTGAGACTTCAACGAGAGATTATAAGAGCAGGTCAAAGGGTTTGGAGAAGACGTTTTTCACATGAACAGTTCGACTTACCCAGTTGCAGTATTCAGCAAGGGCGCCGATGAAGCTAGGGAAGCATCAAACACAGGGGATCAGCGAAGATTTGGAAGAAGGTTTCTAGAGGAGATCTTCTTAGCATTTTCCAGTGTCCGAAGGGCAGGAAAAGGAGGCCAAACTATTTGCAGGAGGAGGTTGAATTAGCAGTGCGAGTTAGCCAGTTTATCCAGTGCGAGTTGCCTAAGAGACCACGTTTCAGTTGCCAGTTGCTAGATCTGTATCCCGAAGGCAGAGCGAGTGGGTCTAGCAAATACAGGAGGCAGAATGACTTGCAGGGAGGCATTCCTAGGGGCTACACAAATTTACCAAAGCCACTAGTGCACATTTTTGTGCAGAGGTGCGAATAGCCTGAGGAAGTGTGAGTGGTTGGAAAGAGGCCAAATCAAGTTTCAAAGGGAGACAGTTAGTCTCCAGATTGTTTTTCCTATGGAGAGCAGTATTTGCCGGAGGTTTGCCACTAAACGGCAACACTGGTTTTCCCTTGGGGGTTCTTCTAGGGACAATTGTCCAAAAATAACGATGTCTCTTTTAGTGTGTGTGCGTATTTTCTTAGTTCTATATTTTTTTCTGCTGCGTATTTTATTTGTGAACATTGCAATAGTAATTTAATCGTTATTTGTCATAAAGTTAATTATAGAAGACAAATAATCTCCAGTAAATAGAAGATTAAATCCCAGTTATTGCAATCGTGGATATTTCACATGATATCAGAAAATTAGATCAGAGCAGCTCTAAAGCAAGGGTTGTGCAGTTGAAAGGGGGATCTGAAGCACAAAAAACCAAATCTGCGTAGAACTGCCAAGCAATGTGAATTGCAGAGGTAGTGATTCGATTTCCAGTCCAGGGAAGTCACCCGAAGGAAAAGCGAATTGTCTCAATTACAACAATAGTCAATTAGGTTGTCAGAAGGGTTTCCAAAGGTGGATCAGATATTTGCTGAGCAAATCTAGCACATAGGGTTTGCAGCAAAAGGTTTTGTAGTAGTAGATCTAGCGTAGAGGCTTTGAAGCAAAGGGTTTTGTAGTAGCAGATCAGTGCAGGGCAAGGAAGAGAAAGCACGCGAGGATATATACCCAGTTTATTTCTCCAGTATTGTCAAGGTTAGAGAAGGCCAAGTTATCTACAAAAAAGAGGGTTGAAGCAAGCAGTGCGAGTAGCTAGTTTTCCAAGTCCACCAATCTGAAGCAATAATTTCAATTCCAGTTGTCGAATTTGTTCATCGAAGGAAGTGCAAGTAGCTTTAGGGGACACAAGGAGACAATATATTCGTCGGAACGAACTTCCAGAAGCATTTCTCAGTTGCCAATGCGAATTGCAGGATCTGGTGTGAGTTGTTGGATCTAATGCGAGCTGCATGTAGAGGTTGCAAATTTGCAGTAGGAGGCCGAGTTGGATTTGCAGATGAAACTTAGTGTTTCCAATTTGATTTTTCATTTGGAGGAGTGAGGGTTCTCTAGTTTATTGAGTTTTGCGGTTTTTTCCAAAGATGGTCGCAACAGGACTAAGAGATCAAGGCAGGTTGGATGGAGCCTCCAACTTTGGCATCTAGAAGGCCAAGATGTTGTTTCTGTTAGATGAGCATGGTTTGAAGGAGTTCGTTATAGCGGAGATAGTTGTGCCAACAGATCCCATCCAGTTTCATGATTACAGGAGGGATAACGCCAAAGGCTGAGAGGATCATTCTCAATGGTGTTTGAGATCATATCATTCCGCATATCACAGAAAATACTAGAATGAAGGAGATGAGGGACGCCATAGTCAAGCTATACTAGGATCCTTCCAAAAACCAAAAGATGATTCTCAAGGAGAAGCTGAGGACGGTCAAGATGAACAAGGGCGAGAACATAACGTCCTATCTCACTAGGATTCAGAGTGTCAGAGATGAACTTGTAGCAGTTAGAGAGAAGCTAGCTGACGACGAGCTTATGCGGATAGCTCTCAACGAGTTTCCAAAGGAATGGTGAACATTCATCCATGTGATCTTTGGGTGTGAGAACCTTCTAGATTAGGAATGCCTATGGAGTGACTTCACTCAGGAGGATTTGAGGCTCGGCGTTGTCAATGGCACTACCAGCAGCAGTGGCAAGGTACTCTTCTTCGCTTTTCCCTTCCCTGCAAGAGCGGGCATAAGGAAATGCTTTAACTAGAGTTTCATAGACGTTTTTAGATAGTTTTTTTTTTTTTAAGTTTGTTGGTTCTGAGGCAAACATCAAAGGCCGAATTTAGCCTCTTCTTGAAGTAGACACATTTGGCAAACTTCGAGTTCAAGAACTCTTCTTGATTGGACTTCCCTTCACTACACATTGTGATGCTTCTTTGAGAAACTTAAGGGTAAACTTTGAGAATGAATAAGGTCTCCAGAGTTATGATGAAATATTGATGTTCTCTTAGAGCGATTTTCATACACTGATCTGCGGTCTATTCGAGTTGTTGTTGGGTTGCTCAGAGAGATTGTTTCAATCTTCATCAATGGCATCTTTTTGCTTTCTTTGAAATTTTTGTTAAGTACATTTGGAAGGCAGAATTTTTGGCATCATACTTTAAACCCTTGTTGACTACTTCAGAGTTTATTGAGCTCTTGAGCATTCTCATCATTTCTCAGACATCATATAGAAGCCATAATATGAGCATTCGCAGAAGGTGGTTGAAGTGAGACATCTTGGTATAGTCATATTTATCTCCAAGAGTTTTGTGATTTTAAAAGGGCTCTATACCCACAACACAGAAACTCAAAAGCAAGAGCTTCAACATATTAAAGGCAAGGCGAAGGCAAAGAAGAGGGAAGACAGTTGCTAGCAAGGTCATCTACAGGCATAATAGTGACAGTAATCTAAAGTGTTCAAGGCTAAGTCATCAGCAGAGGGTAGATCAATATTGCTTATTCTTGGCAACTAGCAGATTCAAGGTTCAACAATGGGAAATGAGTTATGATGTGTTTTCATAGAACAGGTTTGTAATTGATTGCACATCAGTAGTTTGATTGGTTCTGAAGTTGAGCATTATTGTACATCTATCAGCAGTAATAAAGTTTCATTGAAGATCTTTGTAAGTGGGTCATTGTCCCTAGTACGAGAGCCCACAATTCATTCTTTCATATTCAGGGTGGTTAGGTGGTGCAAAGCAGGAGAGTGAAGTCTCCTTCAGGTTGTAGCCTGACAATACTTCAGGGTGGCAAGGTGGTGGTAGAGCAAGTTAGAGCTTGCAAGGTGTTGGAGCATCCTATCAATTGTAGCTAATAAAGCCAAGATGTTGGAGCGTCCTTCCAGTAGGAGTTGGTAAATCAGGGTGTAGCAGCATCGTTTCAAGAGTAGGAGCTTCCTAATAAAATGAATGCTTTTCTATAGTACTAGGGAGTTGGCACTTCCCTTTTCAGTTGAAGCTGAAACATATTTTGTACTCATTAAAATTATTAGAAAAGCACTCGGTGGTTTTTCTCCCATAAGGGTTTCCACCTAAAAATCTCTTGTGCACAATTCTCTTGATGTGTTGATGTTTTACTTGTTAATGCTCTAAAATTAATAAATTTACTATTTGATAACAAATATTGATTCACCCCCCTCTCAATATTTCCAACATGGTGCTCTTCATTAAATGCTAGTTCCATACCCTCATACATGACCAAATCCGATGGAAACATTGCAATCCTAAAATACTGAAAAACTATTAAGACTGTTGGATTTTTATTGAGATCTAAAATTCTACTTTCTCCGTATGAAATCCAATGAGGTTGGAGCCACTCTCAAACATCCCGAATCATTTCATGGTAATGTTAAATGTTTAAGTAAAATGATGAAAATGAAAGATAAAGGAGAATGTCACTTTTACTTTAAGAATTTAACATTACCATGAATTTCGTAGCAATACCAGGGCCATAGGCTTGAATATTAGGTTGCCCCACTCAAAAATCTTGTTTTTTCTTAAAATAATTGTGTTTCAAACATCTTTAATCAACTTAAATAGAAATGGTCGATTCAATGCCGAAATGGTTGGTTCCATTACAGAATTGGTTGGTTCAGGTACCAAATCGGCCATTTCCAGTTCCAAACCTCAAACCAAACTGGTTTGGTCCCCAAACCGGTCAGACTAAGCCGGTTCCGATAATAGTGATCCACACAACCTCTCTTTGCAGCAGGTAAAGACACATGGAGCAACTTGTTTTGCTTGGAGATAATTGTTGGCATTATGATACAGGTGTTGTCCTTGATGGCAACTCAGTCAGATGACAGATCACGGTGCAGCATGTCAATAGCAAAGAATTACAGATCAGACTACAGAGAATGAAGAAAGAGAGGTACATGCAGGTTCACCTTGACCAAGCTGCGTATACACGCAGGTTCACTAAACACAAGTAGCGTATATGTACACACGCACTTTCACAGAAGGAAAAGCGCGTATATGTTGGAAAACTAAGTTTTTGGTCCGAGGTATTTGGTCCAAGGTATTTTGATCCATGGTATTGGTCCAAGGTATTTGGTCCGAGGTATTGACCCTAGGTATTTGGTCCAAGGTATTGGTCCTAAGTGGTTTTGATCCATGGTATTGAGGAAGGCCTAAAACTATATAAGGAGGAGAAGATCATTAGGCCAATGTGTGCAAGTATTGAATATCTGATGAAGTGTGAGATCTAGTATGCAAGTTATTGGCTTATGGTGCTTTGCTTGATCTGAACCAAGGATGAACCTTAGCAGTTGATGAGGGATAAGATCTAATGATGGATCGGGATCTTAAGACTTGAAATGAATTATCATTATGTGGTTTGATCATGTAAAGTCTAGATCTGAATACTGACGCATGCGTTATTTTGTAAATGTTATGATCTAGGTATAACTGAAGTCTGGAATAGCTACAAAATTATGAATTAATATTTACAAATGTGTACGCTGGTTGGCTTTGATAAAAGCGCGTATACACGCTAGTTCAACACGTGGAAGTAGCGTATACCTTATGAAATATGTTTTAGTTATTTCTGTTTGCTCTTGCAGAGTTCTGGGTTCTGTTTTGGGTTCTGGTGACTGTATTCTGGTGACAATGTTCTGAATGATCAGATTCAGGTTATGGTGATTGAGTTTTAGTGATTGGTTGATGTAGATGTCTTGATGATTGTATTGCAGTTATGATGTTGTTAATGGGTCCAGTATGAAAATCGAATGAAACGTGGCCTTCAAATTATGGTTTTGTGTTCTAGGATTATCCTGTCTGAAAATTCATGAAACATGGACCCTGGTAGAAGAGTGGAGTTTTTTGTACGCTGGCACCTATGTACTAGTAAACATATTGGCTAGTACAAGAGCTAGGGAGTTGTAGCTGCGTTCCAATAGTAGCTGGAGAACGAGAGAAGGTTGTAGCCTTCTGCAGGTGGGTGTCTGCGTATTGGTATGAGTCTACACCAGTACAAGATTGTAAACAGATTTTCTTATCCTTCTGCATACAAGGCTATACCACATCTTTCAGTTTGAGATTTTCTTATCCTTCTCCATAACTTGGCATTTAATGGAGTTTGCTCCTTTTGAGATGATTGCCGAAATTTTCTCCTACATTCAGATTCTTCATGACCAAAGTTGTTACAGATTGAGCATTCTATTTCATTTTCAAGAAGAGAAAAGTTATTATAGGAACTTTTCTTGACCCCTGTTACATTCCTTTGATTTCGTACTTCTCTAGTCATGATGGTTTTGTAAGAAACACATTGAGCAGCTTTGTGTCCAAAATTATGACATGAAAAACATTGCCCATTAAAGAAGTTCCTGCGACTATCGAATCTATTGACCTGGTGATTATAGTTTCTATTGATATTCATCTTTGGAGCAATTTGAGTATGATTTACCTGAGATTGGTTGTGGCGTCTATTCATCCTTGGAATAAATTGAGTCTGATTTACCTGGTGATCTGCTTTATGCCTTTGCTGACGATTGTCATACTATTCACTGGTCTTTGCTGCATCAAGATATCTTTTAGTGGAAGTTGACGGCTTCTGTGATTGAGATGCTTCTTTAGTATATCCAAGCCCTGTCTTTATCAGAGGAGAATGTTGTACTTTGATCATTTTCATCTAAGGTTTTTGATCCTTTAGCAAATCTAAGATTGAGAGATTTCGTTTTCTCAAGATCTTTTCTTATACCCACAATTTCACATTCTAATTTTTCATTGTGTTTTTCTTTTTCAGCAAGTTGGTATGTCAAGGTATCTATAATCATATTCTTTTTTTCTAAACAGATTTTGAGTTTAGAAATTTCTTCATGAAAATCGTCTTCTTCTAAAGCATCCCAAAAATTATCATCGTCATAAGCCATTAGAAGTCTATAGTCATTACTATTCTCATCTTCATCACTATTTGATAAACCATCGCTATCTTCATGAGTATAGTAACTTCTTTTATTTACAACTTGTTTTCTATTCCATTTTGCATGTTCCTTCCATTTTTCATGTTTATCTTTATGAGGACATTTGGCAGCATAATGACCGACCCTGCCACAGGCAAAGCATTTAGAGGGTAGCTTACCTCTAAATCTTCCAGAACATCGTTGAAGTTTCTTGACAAAGTTTACCTCATCTTCTTCTTCTAAAATATGTCTCGATTCATTGTGTTCTTCCTTTCCTTTTGCTGAAGCTTTAAATGTGGCTTCTCTCATATCTGATGGACCTCATTTTCTCATCTCAAAGGCAATTAAGATTCCATGAAGCTGTGTCATAGTGATAGTCTACAGATCCTCTTTTTCTTCTATGGCAGACACTTTTGATTCAAATTTAGCAGATAAGGATCTCAAAACTTTCTCAACTAAGGTAACTTCCTTTATATCTTCACCCAGATTCTTCATACAATTAACAACCTCATCTATACGTAAAAAGTAACTAGCTATACTTTCATCACTGTGCATCTTAAGAGTTTCATACTGAATTCTGAGAGTTTGAAGTTTAGCATGTTTTACCTGAGTCTCCTTCATAACTCAGAACGATTTTGTCCCATATTTCTTTGGATGATTTGAGCTGCATGACTTTGACACACTCTAATTGTGACAAACTTCCCAATAAGGTATTGACAGCACTGGCATTGGTTTCATATTGCTTTTTACCTGCCGTATCTGTAGGAATTGCTGTTGGAAATGTATATCCTCCTTCCACAATTTCCCAAACATCCGTTCCAAGTGATTGTAGATAGGCAGTGGTTCTTATTTTCCAATAAACAAAGTTGCTCCCATCAAAGATTGGCAGTCTGATGGATCCCACGCATTCTTGATTACTCATGATGACGGATCTCCCTTCAAGCGATCAAGCTTCTTCTAAGGACCTCCTCTGATACCAATTGTTGGAAATAATAGTGAGAGGGGGGTGTATTATTTCCAACAATCATTTCCTTGCCACTTGGAGCAGCTCATATCTCTCATTGGGGTTGTCAGCTCACACTCGTAACTTGCTTCCATACTTGGATCATACGCAACTCTCCTTGTCAGCCAATCTTGGACACTTGGATGATTCGAGCTAGCCTTGGGATCATCACTTGGCCACTTGTAACACTCTTCCTCATTGGGATCTTCACACATTATCCTATAAATATAATGCTCCCCTCTCTTGCAAAAGATGATGGAAGCTTGAGAGCTTGTGGAAATGTCGTTGTAATTGTTCTATCTTGATAATAAAAAAGAAGGCTTTAGAGGTTCACGATCTTGCAATTTTGTATGGTTTGCTTGGCTCTCCATTGAGGTAACCTTGTTGATGTTCTAATTTAATTTTCTTTGAGTTTGTAGTCTAGGCCTTGATAGGGACATTGTTGTCCAAAGGAGAAAGTTAGCAAGTGTTTGCTACCTTGCTAGTTTACATTCTAGATTTGATTATCACATGTATTTCTCAGTTAAATAGCATGTTTAATCTTGTCATTGTGTAAGCTACACCTATGCTACTAATCTCTTTTGCAAGATCACAAGTGTTTTAGAGGGTATTCTTGCTTGGAGTTGGGGAAATCCTCGGTTGGAACAACCATCTTCTTGCACTCAAAGAAGCATTAGTTCCACTATACCAAGTGTTTCCAGAGTATTTCAAAGGGCCCCAAAACTATCTCTTCCTTCCTCATCTAAATTCTAAAAAATTTATTCAAAGTTCCTTGGTTTGATTTCATGAGCTTACTTTGATTTAATCTAGCATTTGAAGGCTTTTGCTTACTGCAGTCCTAACAACAGTTATTTTAGCTTACGAAAAGGCCAAGTTATCTTGACTTTTCCTTAGCTAAATAGTGTAGAAATCTAGTACTCTGACTTAGGCATTTCACTTGGTATTTTGGACTTTCACATACTAACATTATTTGAGTGTCACAAACTTATTTTTGGCACTTGTAATACTAATTTGCATGCTGGTTTTTAGCAGGCCTGCACTTTTACAAGGTGAATAGTTGGTGAAACCGTGAAATTTTGTCAACATTGAAGATTTGAAGCACATAAAGGAACCATATGTTGTACCCTTTGTAAAACTACCATTCTTACCACCGTTGTAACATCACAACCATCTTTTGATCCCTTTAGACTCCATCTTTCATCCCTTTATTCACAAGGGATATCTTCAAGCATTCTAATCTCTTGGAAGCTAGGAAAGTCTCCTAGGCATACCCCCCTGCCCAATGCGGATTTCTTGTGTGGTTATGCCTCTTTTCATGGCGTGATTCCTTTGGGCTAAAATTAACCTTAAGATTAGCTTAATCACAACATTAGATTAGTCGGTTTTTATTTCATTAAATTAGTTTCATTTCATTAGTCCAACTGCATTGCATTTGATTACTTTAATTATATAACATTAGGTTAGTTTTTAGTTTCACTAGAGTAGTTTGATTTCTTGATCTTAGTCTATATTTCAATTATTGCTCTCTAGAATAGATTTCATTTCATGTACTTTAGATTAGCTTCAATTTTGTTGCAAAGTAATGAACCCCGTCAAAATCTTTGTGCTCTCACCATTGCAAGATTGCCTTGATCCTTGTGTGTGATCATAAAGATTTTGTTGGTTGACTTAGTCTAATAGGGAAAACCACTTCTATTCTCTTATTGTGAGATTGGAGGAAATGGGTAAATGTTTGACTTGTAAAATCAAGGTAGGGCTTGTTTCCCTAAGTGTTGGATCTCCTTGCAAACAAGTTGACTTGTGAAATCAGAGGAGTACTCATTGAAGCGAAGCTTCCTATTGTTGGATCTCCTTGCAACTTTTCTTAACCCAATGAGGATAAAGTTGGAAAAGGAAACAAACATTAGCTATATTAATTTTATTGCTTCACATGGGTCATATACCCCATTGCGCACTCACACACTCAATTAATCTAAACCCGAGTGAAATCTAACTTAACTAAAATCTACCAAGAAATTCACAAATTCCTTTCCTCATCTATAGAAAGGAAGGATTTCCTCATTTGTAAAGACCATTTGATAGCAGGAGTGTTCCTCCCAGGAGCTTAACATGAAAATATGTTGGGCGTGATTGGGGTTTCAAGCTTATTATGTGATACTTGTATTTACTCGGTAATTGTCTCATTTCCATCTACATTCAAGCTCATTTATTTTTGGTACTTTCATTTCCAAGCACAAGCACTTAACTTTCAAGTAGCTTCCACTTACTTCGAGTATTTCATTTTCAAGAATGTACTTTTCAAGCATTTGATCATTTTCTTTCATAAGCTATCTTACTTGGCAATGGTTCCAATTTGTTATATCATTTGTGAATATTTTGTTCATTTGATTACTATTGCTACATTTCTAACTTATGGATGGTTATATGTGCCTTTGAATATTTCTTTTACTTGTGAAGTTATTTACATGATCTTGAAATGATATGTTGTGATTTGCATTTAGATGGTTGAATGTGCTCTTGGTTAACTCATTTTACTCCTAGAATATTGCTTGCTTAACTTAGTTTAGTCAAGCATTAGTTTTCTTTTTCTCATAGGGACTAACCCCCCTTGGCTTCGTAAGGAGTTAGCCTAGACAAAGTTGAGAATTGATTGACAATTGCTCAACTCGAGACTTGCCCCCAAGGCCACACCAAGTGGATTAAACATTTATTCCACGTTAACCTAGGTGTGGATTTAGGCGGCAACAGGCTCAAGGGTTTAGGCATCGCTATCCAGTAATTATGGTATTGATATCGGCTCATCTAAGGCGGCGACAGATTCAGGGCTCTTACTTCACCATCTAGTTCACTAGCAGGGATGTCAAACTACTTTATAAAAAGGTAGGATTTCCTCATTTGTAAAAACATTTTGATAGTTGGAGTGTTCCTCTCCCAGGAGCTTAATGAAAATCTGCTTGGTGCCATTGGGGTTTCAGGTTTATTGTGTGATGATTGTTTCAATCTAGCAAGTTTTTCTTTCTTGGTTCCATTTGCAACATTTTTAAGCGTTTAACTTGTACTGGTTTAGGACCACCACTAGGTGTACTGAGATTGATACACTGAGGGACACTGACCATGTGGAAAGTGGTGTCACAAACATAGATTTCACATCCCCTTTATTGTTGTGGAGTAGTCACAGAGCCTCTTTGCTAGACAGACCCTCGAGGGGGTCCCCTTCGTAAATGCTTGACTCATTTTACACTACAGTCGATCCTTGGGCTAAGGGAAATCCTATTAAGGAATCCTCTCTAATGGGTTCTTGACCTTGCAATTTACTGTCATAGGCCTTGAAACTACTCATCTCTTTGATACTAGTTTTTCCTTTTTGATCCATTATTCCGAGCAACTGACCTAAGGACGGTTATGCTTCTTGTTATCTTCTCATCCTAACATTTCCTTGACTCCATCACCCTTGAATGTTGGCACTAGTCTTCACATCCCTCCATTGCCATTATCTTCCTTTTCTTTCAAAAAACCAATTTATTTGTTGGGGTTACTGTGATCTCACCTTTCTCCTTATTGTTGATGCCTTAGTGAGTTCTAGGGGAGCCCCCTCAAAACTAGAGGAGAATCGAGCTAAAGAGGCAAGGTAGGTCATCGAGGTGACAATGGGTGACCTACTCAAGTTCCACTTTGATTGTATGATGTGGGTTGGATTTTTCATCACTATAATGTATAGTCTGAGCAGTAATAGTCCCTAAAACTAGAACGGATGCTACCACTATACCGAATTCTGATAATAACAAACATAAAGGGAAATAAAGACCATGGATCAGGGTCACTTTCATACCCAATTAAAATATGGAGGAAGAACTTTCCAAAAATGGTGTATAGAAATGAGTTACATTAATTCATCAATTGATAATAGAATGGTAATACAAGTGAGAGGGAAGATCCCTATACACGGGATTCTCTAAAAGGTGAATCCCACTCTGGTTATTGCAGAGGATCACAGTGGTATCTAGCACGTGCTCAAATAGCTCACTGAAGAGCTTCCTCAACCAAACAGCTTCACAACAAGCCATACTCGCAGCAATGTATTCGGCCTCGGCGGTGCTTAAAGCCACCGACTTCTGCTTCCTGCTCATCCAAGATATTGAAGCAGAAGACCACAAAGAGAAGCAACACCCAGACGTGCTCTTACGATCCACTACACTGCAAGCCCAATGAGCATTTGTATGTCCATGCAGCCACAAATTCCCTGCAATGTATCTCAGTCCATAGTGGATTGTTACCCGGAGATATCTCAAGAGATTTTTAGCAGCAATCCAATGAATGTGATGAGGTTCAACTATAAAGTGTCTCAACGTGATCATAGCGAAGCATATGTCAGGACGGAAGTTTACCAAGAACATCATGGCCCCCACAAGTTGTCAATACTCATAAGGGTTCGTTAATCTGGGCCCAACAGCACTTCCACATAGCTTCTTGAAGTTGAGTTCCATCGAAGTAGACACGGACTTGCAATCCACCATCCCACATCTTTCAAGCAGCTTCACCCGGCTTTTGCCAAACATCCAGCCCTAAGAAGTAGTGCATCAGTCCTAGGTCCTTCATCTCGAATTCGGAAGCCAACTCCCTCTTGCATTGATAAATGAGAGGGCCATCACCTGTCAGAAATAGATCATCCACATAAAGGACCAGAATGAGAGGCCTGTCCTTTTCAACCTTGAAGTATAGGTTTGGGTCAGCGACGCTCCTTGTAAATCCCAGCTTCATAAGATAGTTATCTATCCTCTCATACCAAGCCTTAGGGGCTTGCTTCAACCCATAGTGGTCTTTCTTCAACTTGCATACATGTGTTTTACAGTCATGCAAGAAAACCCTGCAAGAAAGCAATTTGACTTCCTCCTTAAGCGAGCCATGCAAGAAAGCAGTTTGACATCCATTTGGTGTAGGCTCTGTTACCACTCAAACCAGCAGAGGACCTAAAAGGGGTTCCTAAGAGGGAAACTACTATGTTAAGGGCAACAGCGGAGGCTTAGCCCACTGCGACCACAGCTAAGTCTCCCTACTCTTTGTGGACTTTCACCAATGGGAGGAGTCTCGGTAGTGTAGGGCTCACTTGTAAAGTATATGTCAATGGATATGTGAAAAGTGACCCTGAGAACCCTTTCCCAAGGATGGAATGAAGAATGGAACTTGCTTGGTCTTTACGCAAGGGACTTGGTCCACCAGAGGTATAGGATGAGGATTGAAGGGTTGAGGGAGAAAGGATAGGATTTTAAACAAGGTTCTCAATCCCTATAATCCTTGGGAAACTTGGATTTCCAAATGGTCCTTGACAAATAATCTTTATTGAGAAGTGGGACAACACGAGGTTAAGTGGTTGCAGCTCAGGTTCGGGGATGGAATGCAGCAACCAATGATGTTCCTATCCTGGACAAGGTAAGGGGAAAGGACAAAACAAGAATATTTACTTCAAAGGTTGAATTGATCTTACTAAGGTCTAGCCTTGGGGATGTCTAGGCACAATTCGATCCTAGAGCTAGGGCTTGGGATTCTTAGAGATTCAACATCAAAATTGCCTCAAATTTGGAGGAGAGTGAAGGGACCCACCAGCGCAATAGCCTATAGGGGATCAAAGTTCTTCCTTGGGTCAATTCTCGAGAAATTGATGCCCTAGGTGACCTAATGGGGCTAGACTTGGGGAAAATGGTAAAAAGAGGGCTAAAATGACCACCCTTTTGAGGGATCAGTGCCTAATTCACTTGGGGTTATGGAGTCAAGGATGATGATAAGTAAGAACCTGGTTTCTTGATCAAAGAGACCCCGAAGGTCAGCTTCATCCAATGTTGAGAGAAAGAAAAGAAAAGTGACCTTCAAGCATTTATACTTCAAAGCGAAGATGCAAGCTTATCGAAACAAATAATCTTTAGGACATTTCATTCATATAACATTGGCCGATACATTAAATTAGCTAAAACATGCTCAATTCCACATTTCAAATATGCAACAACTAGCCCTAATTTTAGCAGTATGCAACAACAAGAATAATAACATCAAAATTTACTTACAAAGTTATAAAGCATATCCAACCAGCATTTCGTTTACAAGGCAAAGCTCCAAGACAAGATAAATAACCCAAATCAATATATCAAAATCCATGCATATCCAAAAATATCCTCCAAGGAAAAAATGTGAAGTTCTCTATATTAGAGAGGTCCCAAGTCAAGTGATGATCCAAATGGATGTATCTAACATCAATATATAGCCTCCTTAGGAGTTTGAATTAACCTATGGGCCTACATTAGCCCTCAATGATAAAATAATGTGCAAATAATAACTCCTATTGGTGACAAGCCCACCAAACTAGCTCACAAATGTAAAAATAAGCCCCACAAGGGGCCAAATAATATGTGCATGTCGTAGGGCCCTCCAAAGGCTCAATAGTATCCTGAAGTGCCATATTGAGGAATAAATTCCTTGGAATATGATGGACAAGGGACCATATTGAGGAATAAATTCCTTGGAATATGATGGACAAGGGAGTGGCCCCTTGTCCTCCAAGTAGTAGACTTGTGGTGCTCCTAGTGGGTCTGGGGGCACATCAATGACCCCATGGGTCTCCATATGAATCAAAGATGCCTGTAGATCCTTTGTAATGGTCTAAGTGGTGGAATAAATGTTGCCATGACATCGTACAAGTGTTGGGACACCTGCCAAAAGTGTGGGGCTCTTGTGGGGGGTTGTTGGGTATAGTGTACCAAGCATATCACCATCATCCCAAAAGTGGATCGCTAGTAGTCTCTGAACATCCATGAAGACCCGTGGAGTGTTGTCTGTTGTTGTGGAAGCCCATGGCTCTCTATGCACACCCTACATGTGCCAATGTAGACCTCTGGGGTTAGGATCTCATATAGGGAGACCAAACCCAAACGCTAACCACCTATAATCTTGCATAAGATCCAATGCGTCCCCTAGGCTTCCAGTACAACCAATCATTAAAATAATTGGGTAAATTAGCTTACAAGTCATGGATAACAAAGTGGGGACTTTATAATGGCATGCCTTTCCGTAGTGGGCTTTGGCATGTGCTAGTGTCTCCAAGCTGCAAAGGGGGCTAGCCAAGTACCTTATTAGGTGGTTTCAGCCCTTAAAAGGGATAGTATATCCAACATACATCCCTCTAATGGGGGGTGGCAAGTGATAAATAAGTGGAATGGAATAGGGAATGAGAGAGGCAACCCTAGGCCACATAATGGGGCATAGGGGTGGCTAGATAAGAGGAAGCCCACACCTGGGTATGTAATGGGTAGGAGGAAGCAATCGTGGTACATGAGGTGCCCCGTCCTTGATTTTTCCACCCTTCTTCATATGCCTTTTACCTTTTATGAATTTCTTTAATTAACTGCTTGGAGCTCAAGGACAAGAGCATGATATGTAAGATACAGCAGTAATTACCCCCTTTTAGGTAGGGCAGTTCATTGCCCTCCATGGGTTGGGACAATCATGGGTTCTTGAATAGCAAAGGAGGCTCATCTAGGGCATATGGAAGCAGGGTGATGGCCATGGATTGGGGTAGAGCTTATGCATTGGCTTTTGCCCATGTGCTGATTATTTTATCCCGACCATCTTTTGCATTTTGTGGTACAATTTCCCATTAAATGTGGCCAATTAAGCTTTTCACGTTTTCTTTTAATTGCTTCAACCTCTGGGGCATCACCCTAGGCCTGACCCAAGGGGATAGAGAGGTTGGCCCTATGTGGACCCAAAACGGAAATGTGGACCCAAGTGGGAGAAAAGATGAATGGGGTATAGCGAGTGGAAAGGAAGTAATATGTGTAGGTAAAGGAGTGGGACCATGCACCCAAAGTCGGGGTTTCCCAAGTACCACAACCCTCGAACCAAATGGTCAATAAAGGAGATACCACGGGACTAAGGTCCAAGGGTAACAACCAAAAGAGATCAAGGGGACAAGATCTCAAACTAAGCCCACTCTTTCTGCCAAATCCCCCCATCAATCCATACCTAGGAGTATCCATGATAAGTAAACCCAATACTCAATTACCAAATGACAAGACATACCTTTAGATTCGGGAGGCCCATATTCAAACACACGATCAATACAAGTGGGTGAGGGACCACATGGCTGGCTCAGGTGACAGAGAAATGGCACAACAAGCTAGTAGGAGCCATCAAGGGGTTGTTGGCTGCCGGCTGAGGCTCATCATGGAGAAAAATTTCTCCTGGGGATATCACCCACACAGTGGTGGGTAACAAGCTCCATCTTTGAGAGGCAGCAAGGGCTATGATCGAATGGATAGGAGTATATTGAGCAATCAGTGCAAATATTTCATCATAGTCTACTCCTTCCTTTTGAGAGAAGCCTCGAGCAACAAACCTGGCGTCGAACTTTTCAGCATTCCCATCAGCTCCATGTTTGATTTTGTAAATCCATTTAGAAGTGACCACTTACTTGTCCTTGGGCTAGGATTCGCATCCCAAACATCATTCTTCATGATCAATTCATATTCCTCATTCATTGCATCTTTCCAAACTTGGTGCTTCACGACTTCTTCAAATGTACATGGCTCAAATTAAACTATGGTACTCATAGCAGCTAAGTACCCATCGCATCTTTCCAAACTTGGTGCTTCACGGCTTCATCGAATCTACATGGCTCAGATTGAACTATGGTACTCATAGCAGCTAAGTACCCTTGGTACCTATTCGACTTCTTGCTTTCACGAAATGTCCCCCTTGGTGCAATATATCTCTCAGCATCTTCAAGAGTATTTTTAAGCCACAAAGGTCTTTTTCTTGAAGTAGAGGTCACTAGGAGGTCGATCAATGGGATCCATCAGACCTTCAACATCGAGCATTGAATCATTTGTTGGAGATTCATCTTGCTTTTCTACATCTTCATCATTGTCCTTCTTAGGGATAGGAAGATCTCGGACTTTCCCAAGGGCAGAATCTTCATCGAAAGTGACATCATGACTTATTTCCACTTCTCTTTGACCAAGCACATAGATTCTATATGCCTTCGAAGTTCTACTGTAGCCCACAAATGTTCCTTTCTTCCCAGATGCATCTAGTTTGTTTCTTTTCTCTTTCGGCACATGAAAATATACGGGACAACCAAAAATTATAAAATGAGAAACATCAAGTTTCTTACTTATGAAAACTTCTTCAGGTGTCTTGAAGTCCAATGTTTGATGCGGGCATCTATTTTGAACATACACAATGGTGTTGGAAGCTTCTCCCCATAAGAACTTCGGTAGACCTTGTCATGGAGCATGGCACGGGTGGTTTCTATGACTGTTCTTTTCATCATCCTGATTTCTTCTTGAGTGCATCTAGCCAATAATTCATCAAATCCCGAAATCCTATCATTGTTGAGGATGGTAGTGTTAAACACATCCCATTTTCTTGTAAGGTCTCCAAGTGCAATAAGAGTGAGCTCCCTGTCACCAACAACTTCTCCAATAGATAAGAGATCATTCTTTACTTCGATAATCCTCATGAAGTAGGATTGAATGGACTCTCCTCTATCCATCTTGATGTCTTTTAGCTTGTTCTTGAGAAAGAGAACTTGATTTGCATTATTTACTTTGAACATCCCACCCAGCTTGTCATACATCTCCTTAAATGTTTCCAAATCAGAAATATAGGCAACCAAAGGCTTGTGAATAGAATCAACAATAATTTTCTTAGATTTTACCTCACCTTTCTTGTACTTTCTTGTACTTTGTACATAGTCCATAGCATCAATTTCTTCCAAAGTCAAATCCAAAGACATCTTCCATGCTAAGCTGGTCCTCGGATTTGAAGTATGATGTAGACGGCATTGAGGCTAGCTTCAAATTTTTGTCCAAGAGTTTTCCTTAATGGTTGCTTTTCTCACTCTTGCTTGGGCTTTGTCTTCACTTGAGCTTTGATTCCATGTTAATTTTAGATAACAATGGTATGTTCTATGCTTAGCACAATATACTTCAATGTTCCTCAGCAACCCAATAACAATTTCCAATTATTTCCATTAGCAATCACATCAACCATTAATCACATTGACAGTAAATGCAAATAGAACATTAAAACAAATGTTGAAGACAAGCCAAGACAAGAGGACACTAGATGTGGCGGATGCCAAGGAAAAACCCCAAATGTGGGGAAAACCCTTTGATCAAATATTCTTATTATTATTCAATAGTTCAACCCTTTGATCAAATCTTTTAATTCTTATTCAATAGTTTAGCAAAGAGAGAGTACAAAAGTCAAATAAACTATCCCAGTAAAAAGTCAAACCAGCCCTATCAAATTCTACAATCCACTACAGTCAAACTTCAGCGCTAACCAGAAAGTCAACGTTGGTCAAATCAACAGCAAAACTCCTCCCTTGAAGTAGGTCAAAGGCAGATCAATTCGGCCTCCATCAAGGTTCAAAGTCAACCCAAAACAATATGTATCAAACTCGGTCAAACAGTAGTCAACCCTGCGATCAACACTGGTCAAACAGTCCCAAACACCTCGACTTTTGTGGCAGGGAATGCGGCCTAGAGAAATTGAAATTTTGCCTCCAAAACCACAGTCAAATTCGGTCAAAACAACCTCAGTCAACACTGGTCAACATTGGTCAAATAGTCTAAAATTCAGTTATGTTTTAGGCTTTAGCCCAGAAATTTTGTCCTCCTAGCCGCACGTGTGAGAGAGAGAGAGAGAGAGAGAGAGAGAGAAGATGCCCAAGTTGTATGAACCCATCTGATGAAGAGAGAGAAGAATGTGTGAGTGAATGATGTCCAAATGTGGTGTGAGGTCTCCTCTATTTATACACTTTGATGTGGGTGAAGAGACACATCTATTGGGCTTCTTGAGCCTACATTAAGCTGACATCGACTTGAACAATTTGTACATGTGAGAGAATAAATTCAAAATCACAATTTTGCTTATCCAAATGAGATGATCTTTATATCAAACTTGGACCTCTCAAAAAGAGGAATCCAATGCAATAATCATCTCCATCGTATGAGTTGTCCCAAGGTGGAATTTGGCCTTAGTTGCCAATTTTAACAACACAAGTGGCCTTGGACCAATGTCAAATAGCTAGAAACTAAAACATTATTACAAAAGTATGAGCTCAGATAGAATAAATTATATGTTGATTTTTCAAGTGCAATAGATAGAAGCACAAATTTCTGAAACACTGATAATTACTTCTAATGATGTAAATCTTCTTATAGCGATTCTAGTTTATTCTTAAGCAATTACACTTCAGAAATTCAATCATAAATGCACAAGGATAGTAGAGATCGCAATGCACACAAAGAACACAAGATTTACACTGGGAAAACACACTTGGGAAAAAACCCAACAACCTTTTCCTTAGAGAAATTCTTTAGTTCAACAAGAGATACACCTAATACTGCTAGTCAACTATGATAGTCAAACTGACCAAAATGTTATGGTCAAACCTGGTCAAACAACCCTCTTGTCAAGTCACTCTTCTACACAACGACTTCAACCCTCTCTTAACAACCTAGGCCGAATTTTAGCCTCCCAGAATATGCCTAGAAACTCGGTCGTGTTGCCTAGAATAATCTGCCCAAAATTTTGGCCATGCTGCCAAGAAGTTTGAACTGCTACCTAGAATATGCCTAGAAAGTCACATGTGCGAAGTCAAGGAAAGAGAGAGAAATGCTAGATATGAATTCATCATTTTTCATCCTACTTTGTCCTTCTTTTCCGCTAAGATGCCCAGAATATCTCGTCTTGTGAGAGGTCGAAAAGTACCTTGTGGAGGAGGTCGAGTGCTTTATATAGTGTTCTGCCTTTTCAAAGGGGTGTCTCTTCATTAAGGCTAACTTGACAAGTATGGAGCCCAAAATTCAAAATTTTCTCTTTAGATTCCGACATGAAGAACATGTCTTACGTTTTCATTATATATTTCAAGGGCTAAAACATTAATTATGAAGAATGACCATAGCTACAAAATTCAACACACCCTCTTAGCTAGGGAGGTATTCATAATGACTAACTAGATGTTCTCATGTTGACAAATTTCTCTAAGAAAAGGTTATAAGAAATCCAATTACCATAATCTGGTCAATAACTATGACACATGGTAAAACAAGTTACCATAATCTAGTCAACAACTATGACACATGGTAAATCGATAGCATCAACATGTTACCATAATCTGGTCAACAACTATGACACATGGTAAACCAACAACATCAACAAGTTACCATAATCTAGTCAACAACTAACACATGGTACATCTTTAGCATTAACTAGTCATTGTGATTCTGGTCAGCGCTTCTGACCCATGGTATACTAACTAGTCCTGGTTCACCATCATCCTGGTTAATCTCTCTGACTCATGGTGAAACCATAGGGCAGTGACACACAATTCATTTGAGTGATTTGGTCCTAAATACAACTGCCTCATTCTAGACCATGATGCTAATGGAGCTCACTGAACCTATCTGGAGAGTAATCTGAGCCTGAAGTTGAAAGGCACCCACTCAACTAAGTGACATTGAGTCTCTAGGACCATTCTTCCTAATCTAGTCAATATACTTGGCACAGGAAGAATGATTGTCCTCTGTTGGACCATTCTCCCTAATCTAGTCAACATTGTTGACACAGGGAGAATGTTTGTCCCTGATGCTATCTCATCAACAGTCCCTATCACTAAAAGAAGCATTCTCAACAAGTCCATACTTGTCCTTGAAGTATACAAACTTCACTATGGATAGAGGCTTTGTAAGAATATCAACAATCTTCTCATCAATGGAGATGTATTGGAGCTTCATTGCTCCCTTCTGCACCATGTCACGAATGAAGTAGTACTTGATCTCGATGTGCTTCAACCTATCATGGAAAACTGGAGTTTTTGTAAGTTTCACACAGCTTTGATTGTCACAATATATCACAGTCGATTCTAGCACTTGATCAAATAGTCATGTGAATAACTTTTGAAGCCGCATTTACTTCACAGCTCGCTAAATTGGCTGTAAGATACTCTACCTAGGCAATGCTTCTTGCCCATCCATGAAATCATAGCGAAGCCCAAATTGAAGCAACCTCCAGATGTGTTATTTTTGTCTTTAGCACTCCCTACCCAATTTGCATATGTATAACCCTGCAATTGTATATCATTGTTTGAGACATATCTCAAACCACAATCAAATGTACCACATAAATATTTGAATACATGTTTTGCTGCAATCCAATGATCATGTCTTGGTTCCATCTCGAACTGGCTCAGAGTGTTCATTGCAAAGCAAATGTCCGACATGGTATTAACCAAATACATCAAGGAGCCAATCAATTTCTGGTACATAGATGGATCTACCAAATCTAACTACGAGTCTCAAATTTCTTATATTTGTCACCATGGTAGTTACCGTAGATTTACAATCTATCATTCCAAACTTTTGCAGGATCTTGATAACATAATTTCCTTGACCAAGGAAGATTTCATGAGGCTCCTGCCATACTTCCAACCCCAAATATTACTGCATCAACCCAAGATCCTTCATATTGAATTCAAAATCCAACACCAAATAACAAGATACTCTACACTTATCAAAAATAAGTCATCAACATACAATAATAGAATCATAGGTTCATTCTTCTCAACCTTGATATAAATATTTAGATCAACATCACTTTTGAGAAATCTAGTTTTGTCGGGTAGCTGTCAATCAGTGTTTTAAAAACCGTTCACAAAAACCGGTTACCGGTCTGACCGGCCGGTTAGCAAGGCCGCCGGTCAGAACCAGCCAAAAAACCCGGTCAGACCTGCCCTTTCGCCCATTTCCAGCCCTAACCGGTGAAAACCGGCCAGTTTAGGACAAAACCGGCCGGTTTGTATCAAACCGGCCGGTTTTTTCCTAAACCGGACGGTTTTAGGCACGCCCACCATAAAGTTAAAAAAAGCATATTTTTGACTATGTTTCAGGGGTTTGGGGGGGAAACTAAGGGTGTTTCAACCCTAACAATGTTGGCAATTAATGGTAATGTTAAATTCTTAAAGTAAAAGTGACATTTCCTTTAATTTTCATTTTCATCCTTTTACTTAAATTTTTAACATTACCATGAAATGACTCAGGATGTTTGAGAGTGGTTTCGACCTCATTGGATTTCATATGGGGAAACTAGAATTTTAGATTTCACTCAAAATTCAGCAGACTTAATGGTTTTCAGGGTTTCATGGTTTGGGGGTACAATAAATGCAATCGAAGCTCCAAATGATGAGCAAAACTCCTGATCTAGATCCCATTGTGTTGGACGATATTGATCCAACATTAGAATGGGTGGAGGAGACTGAAGAACCTGTGTTTGAGGCTGATTTTGATATCGACATGGTTTTAGCAGGGGATGACGCAGATTATGTGGTGGCATCAAAACTAGGATCAGTAGCGGCATCAAGGAAAGGCAAAGAACCAATGGAAGGCACTAGTCATGCAGGTCGACAAACTCGTGCTTCCATTAGGTCCACTTCTATTGTCATTGGTGGCATTGATACTGAGGTTGCAGATCAGGTTGAGGCATCCTCAGACTCTGAACCAGATGATGTCTATGTAGCTCTTGATGATGATCCTATGTCTAGTAGTGGTGATGAACTTGATCATTGATCATTTGTACACTGTAGACTTGTAGTAGGCCAATGGCCTCATAGCTTGCAGCTTGCAGCATTGTTTTTGGACTTTATAGGCCATTTAGAGCCTCATTTCTTATGTATTTTGCTCTTTTATCGATGATATGTATTGTAGTTGGTGTCATTTTGATATATTCACCTTTACATGGTATAAATGAGCAAACTTTGCATATTTTGTCTCTATTGGCTTGGAATCATGGTTTTACATCTTAAAAATAGTTTTGTTTCAATAAAAATTAATTATTTAATGTATTTTTTAAAACCGGTTCGTTTAGACCAAACCAGTCCCGGTTAGACCGGTTCCGGTCGGTAAACCGGTTCATTAGGTGGACCGGTCCGATCACCGGTTCCGGTTTTAAAAACATTGCTGTCAATTCAAGAATACCAGGCTCTAGGTGCTTGCTTAAGTCCATACAAAGGCTTTCTTCAATCTGCAAATGTGAGACCCTTTCCCATGAACCTCAAAACCTTAAGGTTGTTCTAGGTACACTTCTTCCTCAATTTACACCATTGAGGAAAGCAACGTTTACATCCATTTGATGTAAATTCCAACCCATAGAAGAAGGAAAAAAAATAATAGATCTAAAAGTAGTGTAGCTAGCAACCGAAGCAAAAGTTTCATCGTAATCTTCTCCCTCTTTCTGAGAGAACCCTCTAGCCACAAATCCCACCTTGTATTTTTCAATATTGCCATCCACTGCATGCTTGATCATGTATACCCATTTGGAGGTTACCACTGACTTCCCTTCAAGTCTAGGCACAATCTCCCATACATCATTCTTCATAATTGATTGGTATTCTTCCAACATCGCATCCTTCCAAACGTGTTGGCTAGTTGCTTCTTCATATGTGGAAAGTTAAGAATCAATGAGATTAGTCATCAATGTTGCATATCCAGAATACCTCTTTGGTCTCTTGCTTTCCTTAAAGGTGCCATGTGGTGTTGCATGTCCTACTGCTTCCTACAAAGTAGATCTAAGCCAAGTTGGCCTTTTCCTGATTTCAGGAACAACAATTGGGTCCATTGGATCGCTAGGCCCTTCTAGCTCTTCTTGATGATCTATGGGATGCTCAAAGGATTGGATGGACCTGAACCTTCTTCCTTGAGAGCTTCATGTTCTTCGTCATCATCAGAGTCCATGGGAACTTCCAATAGGAAACATTCTCATCAAACGTCATGTCCCTATTGACTTCAACATGTCGTTGTCTAGGAACATAGATTCTATAGGCCTTTGATGACTCATGTTGACACCTAATCCGAAACGGATGGGTGAACTGGACAGTCATCAAGAAGATGAACTGATTCGTCATGCTTGTGTATATATATGTGTGTTAGCTAATGAATAATATATCGGTTTTTCTCCCGCTCATTCTGGAGTTACCCTGGCCTGACATGGTATCAGAGCACAGGTCCCAGAAATAACTGTAACTCCTGTTGTCCTGAGAGTTGCTCAGTCCTGAGCGCTACTCTGACATTGACTGCACTATAAGCGTTTTTCATTCAACGAACGCTGCCTGAGGGAGGTCGTAGCATTTCAATTCGAATAATAGCGTTGTCTGCCGCCCCTTCTGTTACGTCGCACCTGTTACGCTAAGCTTTCTCACCTGGACAAGAATGCATTCAATCATCTCTATGATAGGAATAGTTCTCACTGGCAAGGAGAACTATCCTGACTGGTCCCAGATGGTACAACACACCCTCATTTTCAATGAGCTGTGGAAAGGAGTGTGTGTCGGAGAAGGAGACAGTGACCCAGAAAAGCCTACATCAGACAAAGAGCTCGCCATCTAAGAAAACAAGAACAGCAAAGCGTATGCATTAATAGCAGCGTCTGTAAATAAGGAGGTGAGTCGTCACATTACAACATGTTAAACTGCCTTTGAAGCTTTACAAAAGCTGAAAGAGCTCTATGACTCACATTCTGCACTTGAAGTCGTCCAACTTATGATTAAACTCTTCACTCTTGAACTGCAACATAATGACCCTCTTGCTCTTGCATCTGAAATAAAATCTATAGTGCATGATATCAAATCCACTAAAGTTGAGCTAGATATATCTCTTATTGCTTTTCTCAAGGCACTGTATCCTACATACTCCAATTATCTTGAGTCTTTGCAAGCAAATGGAAATCTCAAGGATATAACCTTTGACTCTCTTGTGAAAAAGTTTGCTGAAAGAGAAAAAGCCTTTGGAAAGAAGACAGTCCTTGAATCTTCTGAAGAGACTGTATGCATGGCTAATAAAGAAAAATATCCTGCTCAAGATTCTACAAGAGGAAGAGGTGGACGAAGAGGAAGAGGAAGATACTTCAGAGGCAGGGGGGGCAGACATCCTCAAGCAGAAAAGGCAGATTTCATTGTATTCGCTGCAAAAGAAATGGATCACATGATGCCTCTACATGCAAGCTACCATGGGACAAAATTGAGCAGAGAAGAAACCAACAGAAAGGTAAAACTGATGATACAGACAAAGGTAAAGCACCTGAATCCGCTCACTATGTTGAGGAACAATGTAACATTGGAGTAAATGAAGATTTGTTTAATACTTCACTTGCTTCCTGGAAAAATGATTGGCTGCTTGATTTAGGAGCAACCTATCACATGACTCATAGAAAAGATTTTTTTGAAGATTTCACTGACAATGTTGATGGAGTAGTATACTTTGCAGATCAGTCAAAAATCAAGCCATCAGGGCTTGGCACAATCAGGCTTAAACTGCCTGGTCTTCCAGACTTTCTTCTGCATCATGTTCTATATCTCCCACAGCTCAAGAGAAACTTGTTGTCTTGGTCCACATCCGCCAGCAAGGTCACTCCATTCATATGTTTGATGGCAAGCTTGAGGTAAGAAAAGCATCTGACCACTCACTTGTCATGAGGGGAATAGAAGAAGAAAGGATTTTCAAACTGTAAGGAACATCTGCTCATGCACAACATTTCTCATATATTTCTCATCATGAAGAAGGTACACTTCCATCAAGTTTATTATGGCATGCTAGATTTGGACATTTAAACTATGACATTCTCCGTTTATTGAAGAAAAATGGTGTTGTTGGTTTGCCTACAATTCCTAGAAAACTTAAGCAATGTGATGCTTGCATTCTAGGAAAGCATAGCAAACAGTCATTTCATGACTCACATTCAAGAGCACATAGGAAGCTTGAACTTATTCATTCAGATTTATGTGGTCCAATGCCTGTTCCTTCTGCAAATGGAAATAAATATATCATGACATTTATTGATGACTACAACAGAATGTGTTGGGTTTATTTATTGAAGAACAAATCTGATGCTTTCCTAACATTCAAGAATTTTCATAAATGGATTGAAAATGATGCACAATCTCATATTGGGTCTTTTCGTATTGATAATGGAAAAGAATATACATCAAATGAATTTGAACACTATCTTCGCCAACATGGGATTAAACATCAAACAACTGTGCCTTATAATCCCCAACAGAATGGTGTAGCTGAAGAATGAATAGAAGAATCTTGAATATGGTACGATCCATGCTTTTTTTCAAAAATGTAAAGATAATGTTTTGGGCTGATGTTGTTCTATGTGCTGCATATATAAAGAATAGATGTCCATCTAGTGCTAT
>APFE031476921.1:0-12709 GCA_000404065.3 Pinus taeda
ATTGAGTCATCTGAGAGGGAAAATATCTTCTATCACTCGTACAGGGTTTGCAGATGAGAAGTTATTACAATCTTAAATGAGTTATAAAGGCTCTTAACTCCTGTTAGAGTAATTTTGACCTTTGGGGCTCACAGAGTCGGTTGAGCGGCTTTAACATAACTGCTGAATGACGTGTCTGTGTAGCTGTTACTTCCTGTGTCTTCTTGGCCCTGTCACCTGTGACTGCTGATGCTGCTGTTGTGGCCGAGTACCTGTGCTAAGTTGGCTCAGCCTCTGTCTTCATACCTGCTGATGTGTCTTTGTCCTGTTGTGTATGAGATTCAGACTATTTGCTGAAGAAAAAATCGCGATTACTAACTTTGGTTCAACAGTAATCGTATCAATTCCTCCCATGTATCTGATGAAGGCAACTGATGTTTCAAAATTGACCCCATGGTCTCATCAGTCTCTGTATACTTATAAAAGTGAGGGGGCTCATCAAATAAATGTGAAATTTCATTTCTAATAAAAAATAAATTATCTACTCTATCAAAAATAATTTGCCCTGTTACTGGGCCTGCCTCTGAGGATGTACTAGGTGCCTCTGTAATATGTGTTGCTGCAAAATTGCTTACTCTCTTGACATATTTCTCATGGGAGAGTAATTTTCCTAAAGGATCCAATAGGCTGGGGAGCCCTCTGTCCTGCAAGGCCATAAACTTGTTCTGAAATTTATTGATATTAGCTTGCATATCCTGGATTCTTTTGTCCAGGGTCTGAATCAAGTTTCTCATTGTCAGGACTCTTCTGATTAGGGAGATAGTCTCAGTCCTGTTTCCAATCCCCATTCTTACCAGTTGGGAACTTGTTATGTAGTTCAGCACTTCTATCATCTTAGGGGCAATCTCAGGCATATTGCCTAGAGATGCCCTTGCCCTCTGCATTTCTTTTCGTGCTCTGCCAATGAGTGCCACTTGCTCATATATGGCCTCAATATATTCCCACTGGTTTGTTATTGACTGGCCAATGGTGGTCCAGATGACCCTCTTGAGCTTTGCTGTGAATTTATCCAATGTGAGCTCTTTTTCTAGCTCAGCAATCCTCTTCTTCAGGGCCTTTACCTCCCTTTCCCTCTTAGCCACATTTTGCTTTGATTTGTCATATTTCTCATTTATTTTTGCCAGGCTGTCCTGGGCTTGGCTTAGCTCATACATCTGGGACTCCAGTACCTATATTTCTTTCCTCAGCTTCTGCATGTCCAGGCTTTCAGCCTGCTCTATTGTCAGTGCTGAGGTGGTTGGTGCTGTGGTAGTTCGAGCTTCTTGCTGCACTTGTTGGCTGGGAGGGGCAGTGTCTTGAGGGGTTTCCTCAAGGTTTATTGGTCCTGGAGGTGGCTGTGCAGTTTGCTCTGCCTCCTTCTACTGCAATGTTGCTTCCAATGTGGCTTCTGATTCCTGCAGCTTTTCTTGTGTTTGGATGAGCTCCTTGTATAATGTCATTAGTAAGGAAGCTGCATCATTTTCTTTCCTCTGCTCGGCAAACTCATCTGTTGGTGGGTGGAGAGTTGGTGGGATTTTCAATTTCTTCTTTATTGCTGCCATATCAGCATCCCTCAGCTTGAGGACTTGTTGTACAGCCTTAACATCATTGGGGTCATGCCCAAACTCTATTATTATTTCCTCTAAGACTTTGATCCTGTTATCTTTAGCTTGGGAGGAAGCCTTTTCCAACTCAAGCTGTGCTGTAGTATTGTTCAAGCTATTTTGCAGCCTGTAGTTAACTAAGGTCTTATCAGCCAAGGTGGCATAGACCATCTCACCCGTCTGTTTGTGGAGCTCAATTTGATCCATTGGGTGGATGTCTTTTGACAGGACCTCCAGATTGGTCCTGATATAGTCTGCAGCTATTTGTGGTTGCTGCACTATTGGAGTGAATTGGCTCATGGTCATCTTTCCCTCCTGCACATCAAATGCAGACATGAGCCTTTGTTGGTTTGAGGGAGCCATATTTAGCAGGTGATTGTAGAGCTGAATCTTCAGTGGTTCACTCCTTCTCTTTGCATCTTTCAATTGTTGTTTGATGCTTGTTCCTGCTCCCTTTTGTTGATCTAAAGAGCTCACTTCTCCTAATGCTGCCCTGTCTTGCTCCTGTTGCAAGGAGCTGGCAGAAGCCTCCATGCTTGGCATTTCCTCTTCTGAGAAGGGATTTAACCTTTGTCTCTTCTCAGGCGATTCAGTGAGGGGAGTCTCCCTTTCTCTTTTCCTGCTAACATCCTCCCTTTGAGGGGTTTGGAGGACTGAGGAGTCAACCCTAGAATCCTGCCTTGGAGGTGCCATTGGTGTTGTCTGCTCTTTGGTGGCCATTTAGGCCTCTCCTATTTGTTTTTGCTGACCCTGTTGGTCTCCTTGCTGCTGTTCCTATTGGGGCTGCTGTTGTTGATCCTGTTGACCCTGTTGTTCTTCCATGACCCTTTCCTTGCCTTTGCTCTGCCCTTGATCTGTGGTTTGCACTGCCTCTTGCTGTGTTGCAGAAGATGAAGCAGCTGCTCCTGTTTGAGGCTTTGGCAGAGTAAGTACCTGAGAAGGAGATTCCAAGTCAGCCATTTTTAACAAATGCCTCCTAGCTCTTTCAACTAGTTCTTCTTGGGTGACTGGCTCTTCCAATGTGTTTCTTCTCCACTTTGGTTGGTTGGCATGTCTTTGGATGTGGAGCAAGCTCACATGCTCAGAGCCAGAGAGTTTGCATTTCTTCCTTTTCAAGGATATGAAGTTGTTAGGGTCATATGGCTTCCAAAGGAAGCTTTGTTTCAGGCCAAGGCCTTCTAGCATCCTGTCTGCCTCTTTCCATCCCTCTCTTTTATTTAGGATAAAGTGGCCAAGTTGGTTTCGCACTTTAAGCTGTGCCTTTTTGCCCGTTCCTACAAATTGCACCATATCGGCATTGCCAAATTGCTTGAAATATTCCAAGGCAAAGAGTCTCATAGGCACATACCTGGGCAATTTGTATGGGCATAGCTCACACCCATATATTCTGATCACAGTGAAGTGTTGGTAAAAGTACCAATCCCCTATGTTGTAGGCACTGGATAGCTGCAGAATCCTCTGCATCTCATCAAACAGTCTTGGAGGGGGCGAGGTTAAAAAGAGAGACATAGCTGGATGGATGAATAAGTCTATGAACTCAGAATATGTGTATGGAGAGTATGTGAAGATGTGGAAGACTGAGGTCCAGTATACCACAGACCTTGGGTTGCCTGCTGCATCAGTTCTCTTGATCTCAAAGGAGAACTTCTCATGTTGGTGGTACAAAATGAGATGATAAATGTATGAGGTGTATCTGAACACCTTCTCTCTGGACAAGTGTAGAAATTGCTCATGTATCTTGTCTGAGATGTATGTAGCATAATCATAACAAATGGGGGTCTTTCCAGGGGAAAACATTGTCATCATCACTAATACAGTTTCCTCAATAAACTCCATTGATTTGTATCCCAAAACTGAGCTTATCATGTATGCCAGGTCCAGACCCAGTTGATTTAGGTAGCCATAAAAAATGGGAGGGTGCAGCACTGTGTCAGAGTTTGTGATAAACAATTGATTCAGCTTTAGAATCTGTGCTTCTGTCAGTATCTTGGCTCCTTGGTTGATCAGGTCCAGCAGGGAGAAGGGAACCAACTTCTTCTGGGTTTTGAATTGGAGCATTTCCCTGATGGCCTCAGGGGTTGTGTAAAAAACTATTGCACCTTCAGGGTTGATAACAACCCTCTGCATGGGGTCATAGCAGACAGCACATAAGTGAATCAGGTCAGGGAACTGGTTGACCTGAGGTAGCTTGAAGATTGGGAGGGAGGACTCCCAAATGCCTAGAATATCTGTTCCATCTTTGTGCTTAGCTCTGAGCTCATTTAGCAGATGAATGTGGAACTTGCATTTGGATGGGCTGTCCTCTGAGATTTGGTAATCTAGGTCTGCTAAATCTTGCCACTCCAGCTCTCTCTAGGGGGCATTCAGGGGAGTAACATTGAGGGCTACTGATGCGGAGGGAGTGTCCATGTCTGCTTGAATGCTTTTTGACAACTGATGAACGTGCTATCTGAGAAAGTGGGATTTAGAGGAATGCAGGGCAGCAGGGTAGATTTATAGCAGAATAGAACACTGCTAGGTTCTCTGAGAAGGCCTTTTACAGTGTTTAGCAGACCTCTTTTTATAATTAGGAGTAGGTTATGGGCTATGGTTCACGACTGCGCGAACAGAGAAGGGTTTTCACTAAAATTTTAGTGTGAAATGGCTCTGCCAGTGAATTTTGATCGTTAATTCTTCAAGGGGGAGCTGGGTATGTTTGGTTTTGTGGTGAATTCTTAAGCTTCCGCCATGTTCGGGTGTTTTTTACAATTTACAGTGAATAAACCAGGTTGTAGGGAGGTTCACGGGAAAATACCTGTTTAACAAGTTGCTCAGGACGAAACAGCAGTTGGGTGCGTGCTCTGAACTTCTGTGGATGGTGTGGAGTTGGTTGGCGAATTGTTCGTCGTAATGCGCATGCAGAGAGAGCAGAGGTGCTTTTTACAAAAAGTGATAAAAAACACGTAAAATCGTCAAAATATGGCCTTTTTGGCTTATTGGTGCGCTTTTTGAGTGACGTCAGCATGACGTCAACAAGTGGGTTCGGGTCGGATGACATCAGCAGGACGTCATCAGGTGACGTGGCGGCCTGAGACCGGTCCACGGGGGCGATGAGGTGGCGGCCAAGTGGACGAATGGAGGACAGGGTGTGCGGTCGTGGTGCTGACATAGGCGCCAATAGGATGGTGACGCGAGCGAACAGGTGTCTTCATATCGGGCCCCCTCCTATACGGCAAGGAATCTGTCAGATGGGGCTCCGACGTAATTTGGGAGCGACGCGTGGCCCCGCGTGACATCATCGTCTGACAGATATCGGACGATATCTGTCGGACATCGGGGCCCTTCCGAAATCCACGACAACCGTTGGATTTGAAGCGGGAGATCTGACGGCTATCGGGAAGCGAACATGCACGGAGGGTAAAGTCAATGGCAGTTAACTGTCGGACATCGGGCCCCTCTGAAACCCATGACAACCGTTGGATTTGAAGCGGGAGATCTGACGGCTATCGAGAAGAGAACATGCACGGAGGGTAAAGTCAATGGGCAGCTTAAAATAACAATATTTATCGGCAAGTGTGCCCGGCGAGACCCTTTGGTTTATGAATGATTTTCAATGATTTTATCAAAGTTCTTTGTAAAAATTAAATATGCCCGACGACATTAGGCAAAGGCAAGAAATAAAGGTTTTTTCATGAAATTTTCGCATAAGGGACATGAAGGGAAAAACTTAGGATAGGCGGGTTTGATGGATTTTTATGAAAAAGGCGCATACTGGCTCCCGACCTTAGGATAAGGTGGGGAAGGTAGATTTCATGAAATTTTTGCCTTTTAGTGGTATGAGGGTGCACAAAGGGTTTTCTTCAAGGGTTTTGTTACACTGAATTTTGTCACCTTGACTATCTGCAGTTATATGGCCCCATCAATAGCCATATTGTCCTCTTTGTCAAGCCCCATACCTCTGCTCTTCATGTCAAAACTTCAAAAGAGAGAAAGTCACTTAAAAACATGTTTATCTCTGGGTACGCAGGTTCTCTCTACCTTTCCTGCGTGTACGCACTCCAAATACATTAGACCTGCGTAGTAATACGCTCTGTATACTAAAGCTAGGGTGCGTACCCCTGTAAAAGTCAAAAGGCGCAAGTTTCATCTTTAAAAAGTTACTTGTGGTCACTTCCAGAGCCTTCTAGAAGAGTTCTTGACGTGTATTGAGCGCCTCCAGATGGTTCATGCACCCCTATGATAGAGGAGCTTATCCCATCAAGAGAGGAGCTACCCCATCCAAAAGAGGGAGTGTCCCATTGATGTTGGAACTGAATAACCTCTTCTAGAATACTATAAATACAGGCATTGGGCCATGGGAGGGGAGGTTGAAAGCTGAACATTCTAAAGGGTAAATGCTGCTGGAATTAGGACTTCCATTGTTGACTTGTAAGGAGAGATCACTAACCTTCCTTGTTGCCATATTGGGAGTGGGTGAGCTTGTCAAAGTAGAGGAAATCTCTTGCTGGACCCTGGGAGGAGCTTGCACAACACCAAGGCTCAGGTTGTAATGGTTCCTTTTGATTATTTAATACAAATAAGTCCATTCTTCTCAATGATTTGTTAATGAATTATTTCATGTATTCCTTGGTCAATATGATAAATATGCTTTGTTTTATGATGAATATTCAGATGCTATGTAATCGTTTGCTTTGTTAGTGTATGCAGGTCTGAAAGTGAAGGAGGAGCTCATCTGGATCAGCAAGGCTGGACTGCTACAACGAGCGTGGGGCCTAAGGTAAGATCGAAAACATTTGAATTCTCGTAGAATGATGTGTATCTAGAGAAGGATAGCTCTTGTTTGGTTTGTTTGTCATTAGAGAGTCTTAGACTCCTAGGGAGGTTAGATTTGTCTCAAATATAACTCATTCCGCATGACAGGGGGGATGAGTGCACCCCTTGGAAACCTTTGGTAGCATGGAAAATGAAAGGGAAAACATGAACAACAAAATATCACAAGATGGAAAGTAGGTTAGTCAATGATCCAAAGTGATGGTTATACCAATAACACATTTCGATAAGATTCATACAATCATATAGATAAAATTCCATACATACATGCATAAACAACAACTACATATATCATTAGAGTAACCAAGATAGTTGAATTACAATGAAAACATATGCATGAAATGTGTTGGCCATGTTATATTAAGAAAGTGAAAGATCCAATCATATATACAACTATGAACATCCACTAGTCCTGACAGTGGAACATTACAGTCACTACCGCCTGCTCCTCCAAAGAGATATACTAGCTCTGCATTGTGGAGAAGCCAAGGCTCATTACAATACACTCCAAGCTTTCTATAAGATACACCGATAGGAAGCTTGGCTCAGAAAAGCCTATACAATGAGTTATGAGGTTCTATAAATAGCAAAGGGTGGGGTGACCTTTGACATTCCCCTTTGTGACTCTTCACATACCCTCATAACTCTTCAACTACTACATGGCTATTACATTCTACTATCGACACTTGGTCTTTCACTTTTACAAGATGTTGCATTACAATCTACACATGTACCCATGTGAGAAAAAATATGCTTGAGCAAGCCATGCAAGATATCACTAAGACTAGGACAGCTACGGGAAGACCAACTCTTTGACATCCTTGTGATGATTGATGGTGGCAAATTGATGCCAAGCTTGTAGTCCATTATGGTGTCCGCATGCTCAATGGTGACAACCTGCTGAAAACACACTCTTGCCTTTGTTGCATCTGGGTACACTGATTTGGTACCTCTGTCCAACTCGTCTAATAACATGTGCATCATAGTCTTGAGTGTAGCCCAGCCAATAGCATACTGATGCATAGTTTCTACGCTGATCTCCAAGTCTACGATGGTGGCTAGATGCATCAACTCATCAAAGTACATGTCCAACTTCAGTTAGATTTGGTCCTTTGACTTTGCCTCAGTGAGTGTGCCAATGGATGGGATCGCGTGCGTGTGCACAATGACATCCATGCTTCTTACCATTCGTGTATGTGAAGCATGCAAACTAGTGATGAGCTGCGGGAGTTCCTCATAGTTTCAGATATGATTCTGGATTCATGCCTTCAACTCTATCACCTTTCGCTTCTTCATCTTTTACAAGTGCAATGGGGTCCCTTCGTACCTCATTGTCCATGTTTGCATGTGATCGACAATAGTGTGCAGATTTGACAAGATGTGTGCTCTCCTGGCACAACGCTTCTACCAACCATTGAGGTGGACAACTAACTTATGCATGATGATGAATCTAGAGTACAACATCCACATGAATGCCTCGAGAGAGGATACTTCATCTAGTAATGCTCTCCTCAAATTTGTTATGGCGGATGTTGTAACCTATTCTCCTCCCTGCTTAGCCGCTTGTAACTCCTTAACCATATGCTCATTCCCAGCTATGAGGAATCTAACACTCGAGTTGGTGGCTTCAGCATATGATTTGGTAGCATCTTCCAGTGTTGTTGGATGCTTGCACACATTGGATACGATCACTCGTTCTTCAAACTACATAGGAGATATGTGGACATTGAGAGTAGGCACTCTGCGTGACTGCACAACTCTGTGTTGTGACTCGTCAAAGGATATGTTGTGCATCTATGCCTCCAGATTGTCTTCAAGGATTTATGTGTCTCTTCGATCGCTTAGGGCTTGCTCTGCTTCTAGATCTGGTGAAACTAGTGGGGTGACCTCTTAGTTATGAGGCATGAGGTCAATATCTTGATCTAACTCTAGCTGGACCATATATGTGTCCATATGCTCTAGCATCTATTCAATCTCTTGAGCTAAGTCTCTCTCTCGTGACTGCTCACCCTGTCTTTTTTGTGCCAGCTGCTCAGATGAATCTATAATATGTATGGGTGCACTTTAATCAATCTATGCATGTTGTGCCTCCTATTTTACCTATCTTTGTTGCGCTTCCTTCTCTCTTTCGCGCAGCTTCTGTTCTTCCCAAAGTTTCCACTTCAACTCCTGCAACTCCTTTTCTATTTCCTCCATCCGTTGTTTCTCTCTTAGCCTTTGCACGATCCTCTTGTTGCGTTGTCACCTCTTACCCTCAATCTCCAAAGCTTCTTTCAACACAAGTGGATCTTCTTTGCACTTGCAACTTTTCTCTGCCTTTGCGTTGTCAACAACCTTCCTCTTGCCTTTGTCATGCATAGGTCCGCTACCGTTTGTTGTTGCTGATGATGCTACTCTCTAATATTTTTCTCCCCTCTACTTTGCTAACCAATCTACAGTTACACCAACTAGTTCATTGATCCTAGAGGAGCGATAAACAATATCTCTATGGCAGGGAAAATTTTAAGGATGGAAAATTTTCTTGAACTTTAAAACATTGGCGAATCTCACTAATCCCTAATATGAAAACTATAAAATGTTTATTGATATATTTGTAAAATTATTCAAATTTATAATCATTTTATATATAGTCTCTATATAACGTTGGCGATTTTTAAGGTAAAAAAAAATTATATTCTAAAATTTGGGCGAATCATATTTTATAAAAATGGAAATTGGTGAATCTTTTTGTGGAAAAATAATGGAAAATTAGCCCAGTGGGCGAATATTAGCCCCTAAAATTTTCCATGCTCTATGGGTATTCATCAGGCCAATGACATGCCCTATGGATCTAAGGATGTTGCACTCTCGTACACTGGTCCTTCACTAAGAAATGTGGGTCATATGGATTGAAACTTTTGGTGCCGAAGGTGAATCTTTTGAATTCCTATGTCTCAGCCTCAACATGCTTGAGATTTTGTATCTCATATAGTCTAATTGGCAAAGGAAGAACGGGCCAAGGTGCCTTCTTCTTCCTATGCTGTTTTGTTGACAACCCTGTCGAGATGTGATATGACACCTCTTGCATGACGATCTTGTCCATGGAAAACTTTGGTGAAACCTACAGAGCCTTCTCCACACTATACATTCGTATGAAGGTGCCAAGGGGTGAGGCATACCATTCTACTATGTCGATGAATGCCTCCATCGCTGCATGTGACATGCAAGGTGGAACCTGCTCAAATATCATCTTGTACACCGGGCTAAAAAAGTGGTCTAACAACTGTGTGATAACTCCACGAATGTTGCATTCAGAGAACAACATGTAATAAGTGTGCATAGAGGTTTCTGAAGGTGTACATGCCCAACCCAAACCTAGGAATTGCTGACGGGCATAGGCTACATCCAGTATGTAAACTGACATGTATATCTTCACTTTATGACCCCTGGGTGGATGTTGGGCTTCTATCACTTGTTCCTTCAACCCGAGAGCCAACATGTCAGACCAGTTACAAGGTCTAACTTCGCTCGCCAGTTGATTCAACATGATTACCCAACTCTGTGGGAAGGTCTTTGTGCTCTCTTGGCCGTATAGGAGGCATGCAAAGATGACCAAGTATTGATATGCTTCCTATAATATCTTCATATTGTAAACATGGTTGGGTGTTGTCCTAAACTTGGTTGGCTCTTTCATCTAGCTCTTCAAGATATCTCTTGAGTTTTCACTATTGTTGTGTCTGCTGAAGGGTTTCTCCATCATGCTCACTGGTTGTGCAAGTGGTACATTTCCTGAAATTCCTTCACCATGAAGGTAGAAAGTTGTGTAGCATTGGCACTATTCAACACCATTGTGTGAGGATCAGTATGCGAGACAATATAGTGGATCATGTCCTCACATAGAAATGCCGAATACCTGTATGCAATTTGATAAAAGCTAGACTTGTGAATATCGATGTAGACCCTGCGGTCTTCCAGATTTTCCTCAAATGTTCCTGAGAATGTATCATTGATGTCCTCCCATTTCATCTTGATTTCTTTCTCTATGAACAACTTGGTGTCTTCATAGATAGGCAAGCTCATATACACTTTTTCGACTGCATCTCCAGTTGTGCTCTCGACGGTGTCCTTTGACCTTGCTCTCTTGGAGGCCATTGTACCTATACTACTAAGAGATGGGCGAACACTTGCAATAAATGGAGACATAGCAATGCTCATGGTAAGAAATATGTTAATTGAAAACAAAGACAACTTTGAGGACTGACATTCAACATACTTGGGTGACTAACTAGGAAAATTGCGCAATTTTCACTGGGAGGCTAGGAGACTGACTGCCAAAACTACACAAGGAATAGTCTAGGCTATTAGGAAGCTAACTGAATACTGAAACTATGTAATGCATAGTCTAGCTTAGCTTGCTGAGGACTGAAACTATGCAATGTAGAGTTCCAGTCAGCAAGGAATGCAAACCCAGCAAACTGCATTACACAATTTCTGCAGCTAGAAAGGCACTACCTCCCAGAATTGTGAAAATTAAGACTAGAGGCTAGTGTTGAGCCAGATTTGCATAGTTTTTGGAGGGAAGGTAGAGACTTCACTCACAAAAATGCACATTGCTAGCCGGGCAAGGCAAGGTCCGAGCTAAGGCATCCCAAACCCGCCGACGGGCCACTGAAAACATGACAAATTTTGAATGCATGGTGAAACTAAGTGTAAACAAGAGTGAATGATCATGCATGTAAACAGTGAGTGAAGGATTCAAAAAATGGGAAAACAATCATATGTGTGAAGCGATTCCCCGCAATGGTGACCGTCAATGTAGAAATAGGGTCATGCATGCAACAATAGTGAGATGTAATGAAAAACTTGAAATAATGCTTCTACAATATAACATGCATTAAAATGACAATAGAATTAGACAAAACCAAGAAAACAACATTCACACAATGAAAAATACAAAAAGTGATAGAAAAGCAGCAAAAGACATGAAAAGTAGACTTACCCAGAAAAATCTGAGTTGAATGTGCCGAATGCTTCTAGATGTGATGTGGGATGTCAAAGCTCCAAGATCGATGTGAGGAATGAGCTCTAAAGCATCGAATAAATAATTTTGATAAGATCGAGGCTTATGACACACATGCCACAAATCTAGGAAAAATTGACACCTGGTGAGAGGTTTCTAAAATGTCTTTTACATGTAACCTCCAACTGCTAAAACAGATCCCTAAAATATAGGGATGTTTTTTCCTTTTTCAGAAAAGGTAGCCCATGCATGAAAATCGAGATTGCTCTGTCCTGGAGGGGACCTGTCAACCTGGGAGCACGTGCAACAGTCTGCAAACCTAGGAAAGAAATTGCACAGTTTCTGGGTTGAGCAAGACTGGTTGTCCATCTTGTATTGTGCAATTTCTGGACAGAAGCCCTAGTTGTCAGTCTAAATTGCACATTTTATGAGATGGAGCCTAGCGTTGGGATCAATTGCACATTTTTCAGAGTGAAGGTTGTCTGGCTGGATTACGCATTTCTGGAGCCCAGCAAGAAGCCCAACTGGATTTTTCCATTTCTGGAGGGAACATTGGTTCCCCTCTAGAATTACGTAATTTTATAAGTGAGCACCCGAGGCAGAAAATGGTTAAGTGTAAAATGTCATCCTGCGGGTGGGATGCAAACAAGTTGACCAACATAGGCTGGTAAGCCATTGAAACTCAGTTGAAGCCCATGTACTTGGGCAGCGCAAGACATGCTACTAAGGATGGTTGCTAGGGGGGCTCCAAAATGAAGTTAAGGCAAAATTTTGGAGGGTGGTTGTAGGTGCTACAACAACAGGAGAAGATCTGTCAAAGGAGGGCATTGATGTATCCCCCATCAATCGACACAGAACATATCAGGATTATGTGATGTATGGATGAAATCATGAAGCGATGAAGTACAACTGACACAGGGATGACCGACTCAAAAAGGTCAAGAAGTTACTGCATAGGGATGACATAGGCTGAGACTTCCCTTGAACACATAGAGGCTCGACACAAAAGTGACTTGGCAGCATAACTAATGAGCATTAGGTGATATCACGCGATGACATAGGAGGCATTGAGGCATGCTCCATATGACTGGAAGAGTAACCAACCATAGGAGTAGACATACTCAAATGTATGGTAAGGCTCCTACGCAAGCTTGTTGGGTTGTGTTATATTCTTTCCACGACTAACCTACGTATGGTTTTCGGTTGGGCGAACCTACCTATGGTTTTCGGTCCATAGATTTGGACGCGATGGTTTTCGGTCCATGGTATTGGATGCTTC